>JABEEN010000841.1:0-144104 GCA_013363205.1 Fusarium tuaranense | reverse complement strand
TTATTAAATTATTAAAATATTTTTTAAAAATAATAAATAAAGCTTATATAATATAAAATCTATTTTATAAGTCTTATATAAAAAAGCTTATATAATATATATTATTATTTTATTATTATAGGATAGGTTTTTTTATCTTATTTTATTTCCCTTGCGTATAGGCCTACGCCACAAAAGTATGTGCTAATTACTCAGAAGTGTGTGCTAGATAATCAAACCCTATCATTATATGCCATAAGCTTTAAAACTAGAGGATTGTCCAAATCGGTTGGCTTCTTTTGGGTGCTGCAAAAGTCGTACATCTGCGCATCATCTTGAACAATGCTAAAAAAAGAACTCCAAGATTGTTGCCATTGCATTGGTATATATCATGGCATTTCGCTTTTATAGTTTGCAAAATTGATTTGGCTTTCACTATACCGTATAAGTATTCATGTTGAGGGTACTTTCCCGGGCACCGAAGCATGACAACATCACATTGTTGAACAACAAGGCGCCCAAGCAGCCCATATAAAATCGTATCGCCTGCTAGAGGCTGGATCAATTAACATCCTACTAGGGATAGAAGAGAAACTGTCACAGGTTGAACTGCGACTAAGAGTCAAGCCAAAAGCTTGCCAAGCTCCATGACCTTGAACCCTTTGTCCATGCCGGTTAAGCGGCTTCGGCCTCGGACACAACAATCACTCCCACTCTAACAACAGAACTTCTCTTGCCCCTCTGTGACTCCTGTTCCTTCTCCACGGCCATTTCCTTCTCTGTTGGTGGTAATCTCGGGATATACCTTGATGTACTCCGAGTAGCTGGGGAACCCTTCAGCACTGTCGGGGAGCGTGACTTCATTGCTGACAACACCAACAAGCAGACCCGCGAGGTCATCTCGGCGACGCCTGAGTCTCTGACCCTCCTGGTCAACGACCTCCCAGTGAAGGTTCTTCGTAAGATACGCCTTGACATCCTCTTCCTCGAGACTGGGCAGTTGGCCGGCAAAGTAGCGTTCAGCCAAAGCAATGGTGAGAGGGATCTGGCCACTGATCTCGAGGCCGGCGGCCTGATCCTTCTTACACTTGCCGCACGATGTCTCTTCATCTTGACCAAAGGGAGAGAAGGTTCCGACATGATACGGCGACACCACGTACAGGGTAGTCAGTTCCTCCTCCGGCACATCGCCAAGGAAGATGTGGACCCCATACTGACCCCCAAGGGCGTGCTTTACCGCCTTGATGTTGACGAGCCACTCCAGGTAAGTCTGACCCTTGACTAGGTCGACCACTGAGCGTTCCTTGGGGATGTTAACCTTGGGAACTTCTAGGTCCGTGAGAGCCAACTCAAGCTCTTTCGCAACGGCCGGCTTCGCGGCATGAGCGAGAGATAGGGCAGTCAGTGCGGTATTTGGCGCGTCGACTTTTTGGACCTGCGTAAGCTTCGTGGCACGCTCCCTGAGCGTAACATCTGGCCTCTCATTTCCCTCTCTCCTGGCCACAACCATGTTTGCCAGTGACCCGGATGGGTAGAGAGAACGAAGCTGGTTCTTGATGTTCTCGCGGTAAAGGGCAGTGTCCGCAAAGTTCCAATTCTGGGTTTCTGGGTATGCATAGCCAAACGTTGTCGTATCGCGGACCTGGCTGGAGTTCCAAAACCTGTCAGGACCAGGGACGGTCTTGTCCGCAGTCCTGTAGAATGGCAACAGTGGTGTTTGGTTTCCCTCTTCGCCTCCCGTGGGTACGGCCCAGTTTCCATCTCCTGCTATCTGGTTTGTGACCCAGGCGTCCTCCTTGTCAGGATTCTCACGCAGGCCCTGCCAGATAGCGAGAAGGCGGTCGATGTTCCTTTGAAAATTTCAGTCTCGTGGTCTTTGAGGAGAGTTGCATGACACTAACGCATGATGGAGCCAGAAGATGGGATCAAAAGATGAATAGGAGGTTCTTCTCATATGGCCAAGTCTGTCGCCGGTGCCGCCGCTGAGAACATGGACGGTGTTGTGGACATCTTCAAAACTTCCGAAGCCGCGACCTTTCCTCACGGTCTCGTCTTGTCCCTTTCCAGGCTGTATCTCCCTGAAGGGTACCTTGTTCAGACTTACCTGCTCGAAAAGCTCGTAAGATTGGAGAAGATAAACCACTCGCTCGCGAAGGTTGACCTCCATTCTCAAACCGGCATCGATACCCCTGGTATATGGTGTGATGGATTGGATGAGGAGATCTCGCTTGCTCAGTGCGGTCTCTTGTTCCTCTGTTCTGCCGCGTTGATGATATCGAGTAGTTGTTGACAACCTGTCAACCTACGTAGCGTCCAATCGTTAACTTGATCTGAATGTGTTTGACGTTGTTCCTTGGGCTCACCTTGATGTTCTCCTGAGTGCCTGGCTGAAACTTGTACGAGTACAAGGGGTTGGGGATTTCGACGAGTTTGCCGGTCGGGAAGTTGTACTCCTTCCTCAGGCTTTCTGGCATCTTGACTTGAACGACCTTGGAGTTGGAAGCCTCGGCGGGAAACACTGGGAGGTCTGGACGGGCCCAATCTGGTAATGGTGTTAGTTGAATAGGTTGGGGTTTAACCGTGCTTATGAGAGTACCAACCCCAGAATGGCATCCGGAATGCCTCAGCGGCGGCCACATACTTCTCTTGGCCTTCTTCTGGGGTGAACTGCTTTGCCACATGTATCATGGCGTCTCGGAGGAGAGACTAAAGGAACTGGTTAGAAATTGACTACTGCATCGTGTGCCAAAAAAGACTTACTTCAAATAGGGCCAAGTATGGTCGATGCCAGGTAAGGAACAGAATAGAAGAATGAGTACAGAACCCCCCGAACCCATCGTCACTAGTCCTTTGCCTCTCCAGTTTGAGGAGCTCAGGATCATTTTCAGGCCACCCCTTGTATGGTAGACCATGGATTCCTAGACCGTGTTAGATGCTACGTATGCATGGAACATGTGGAGTTCTTACCCGCGATCTGGAAGTACGACAGCAGCCTGTCCTGAGGGACTAGTTGGAACTGCCAGAGACCAAGCAGGTAGAGGTTCCACGCATCCTCATTCTTCCTGAACTCTCGCAGTTCTTGGCGGATACCGGGGTTTTGTCCAGACTTGAGCTCAATGCCTTTGACGACATAGGGCTCATTTGGACCAGGCTGGGGAGGGTTGAAGGGCGGCATCTTGACAATACCGAGGAATGCCTTGAGCCAGCAATCACAGGAGAAGGCAGGTGGCTGAGTCCAGCGGATTACTGAACACAGTGAGGGGATAGCGCTCCTCTTATACCCTTTCTTCACCCTAGTAATATGACGAACCTCAGCTTTGCTGTGCTCAAAAGTGCTGAGGTGCCATTGTTCAGCTGTGAAAAGAGACGGTGGGGACACTAGTGAGCAGTAAGCTATCTGCCGGCCGGTGATATTCAAGGTGGCTGCTTGGAGGCTGGCAACAAGTGCATAATGTGATGGATAGTTTTGCCTGGCAGATACCACCTCCCGGGAAGAGTGTCAGCGGGGACCAGCTTCCATAGCCGTGATGCAACCATGTCTCAGAACTGCCACCACCATTGTGTGATCTAGACTGCGGTCTGGCGTCAGCCTACTTATGTGATATCTGAGCACTCCAGCCCTACCGCATCGTCTTGATAGGTTCGTGAGAAGCTACGGATATATAAATATTGGGTCTAGCTTATCAACTGACTGCCGGCTTGGTGAGCAGGGCACGATCAGCCAACACTGCTGGATCTGGATAGGCGAGTCAAAGGCGATGGAAGAACTCTTGAGAGAGTCATGGTAGTTCCTGGTGAATGCTGCTGATGCTGCTGACCGAGAGGGTAAGCAACTGCGGGGTAATGTTGACGAATGCTCAAGATCAAACACTAGAGACACGGATGTCTCTATGTGGCTGCTGCATCAACTCCGCGAGCCGTGCCTTAATTAGTGTGAACTGCAGCACCTCCCGTGCCGTGCCGCAGCTATCACCAATACTTTAAGCAATAGTCTCGAGTCTAGGCTATTTGGAAGCGCTGTGGCGGCTGAGTGGCTGATTGTGATGTTCTGAAAGAGCGAATAAGCCGCAGCTTTAACATGGTGGAGATCTGATAGATCTGATCGGATACAGAGAGGGTCTTGGTCTTCCCCTCAGCTAACTTTCTGCCCTGCCTTTCGCTTTTCCTGAACCAGATCTGGAGATTCAGGCGGCCCAAGAAAAGATTGGCGATTTGGGAGCCTTGCGTCTGCGTGGATTGTAGCAATCCTTGAATCGTTTGATATCGCGCGCCCCCCATATTCAGTATGCTTTGAATACACGCAAATACCCGACCCTGATTTCTTCATCAGCCTTGAAGTGTGCTTGTTCCCCGTGTTTCAGGTACCTCAAAAGGCCCATGCAGCTATTGGGAAGATAGAGGGGCAGCCGAGTGATCGGCGTGCCGATGTGTCAAATGTCTCAAAGCCATAACCGGCCTTGTAGAACCGCGACACGCTGATGCGCACAGCAGATAGGGCTTTGGGCTCATAGTAAGGGCTCGTACCTGAGGCACAACGCACGTCTCCCTCACGCGGTGTGATGATCTTGTATCTATACCGTCTTGGTGGCTGACAAGCCTTTGTGCTGAATCTTGGTTGCCAGTTGACATCAACTATTGGAGGTAAAGAACTCGGTGCTCGGGCGGATGTTGAGGATCGCACCCCGAGTCTCAACAAACCTCATTGAAGCTTCATAAGTGATATAAGCTAGGTTACCTGGTCTGGGCAACTGACTGGTGTTAAAAGCCATTTTATATTGGGTTGTTAGGTGTATCGCGATATGTTGAATACGTGCGTGTATCTGTTCAAGCGGCGGACCATATTTAACCCGCAGCGACTAAGAGTTCCTTGTGAGGAAAGAATTCTATCACTGTTAGTGAAGTTGCCAGGTGAGTGTACGTATTGTGGTCAGTAACTAATCTGTGAACACATGGAGTGACATCGGCAATCTCGTCAACTACCTAGGTCATTCTCGATCTCAGTTTAAGTTTTAATAGAGGCCCGGAGAATGCCAGAATCAATAGGGACCCGAACAAAAAGAAATAGTCCGTTATAATTGGTGGCCTTGAAAGATCACCACCTCCACAGAATCTGCCTTTGTGAAGAGAGGCGGCATATTTCTTCGGGGTATGATAGCTGCCAGTGCATGCTTGATCACCCGTCCCAATCACCATATAAAGTTCTATGGCCTGGCACAGAGTTACCCTCGCCGTTGAATACCAGGACCAACACTAACGATGTGGCAGTGAAGATATTGAAGATTTCAATCATAGATGAGTTACTCAACTGCACCCGTTGCAAAGAATGCGCCCCAAAACAGTGCTAAATCCGACATAGACTGTAGGTCAGGTTAGGAAATTCGGAAAATGATCAGATAATCGAAAGTAATATGATGAGTTGGCCTCCGAAATAGACGGCACTCGGCTATCCCCGCGCGGCTTCATCGGTTAGAGCCGTGAGCGGGACAACCTTATTGCAGATCATGTGTATTGAACTCGGCCATTATTTGACAATGGAGCACGTCCATCTTCAAATGGGTAGTCTTTGGACCGCACAAGTTACAAGAACTTCTACGCTTCTGATTTCCCAGCTCTTGTTTATACATAAGTTCGTATTGACATACAGTACATGCATACCCGAACGCCATATTCAAACTCCTTGAAATGACTGATCGAACCACTCTGACAAAGACCTCGGGGTCCTTGTCTACTGCCTCGGTTCGCTATGACCATAAGTTCGGAGGTGTTGTCTGGACATCAGATCATTCACTGACTCGAAACCACGGAGAAGGCGTCCACCCCGTGATTCGCTAGCTCACAGTCAAAGCGCTAGAATTTGGTGCGGAACAGCACCGCGGAGAAGGAGAAAAGGCCCGATAAAAGTTAGTCTCGGGTCGCCCAGCACGGCATTGCCCGAGAAGAGAAAGCATACCCGTCCCAACACAATGGAAAGTTCCCAGTTTTTAAGTTGAGATTCTCTTTTCCCCCCTTGATTTTCCCCTGACCATGTGCAGATCATTGACCTTGTAGGAATAACCGTCGATCAAACGTGTCTGCATTGCCATGTGGCCCTCCACAAGGTGCCTTTTCTTTATTTGCACGTACCACACCATACCAAACCTCAAACCACATGCCAAGGTATTAATATCCGTATTAATAACGGACCTTGGGGACCAGATTGGAAAATTGTCGCACCGACTGAGATGCCATAGCGTAAGGGGGGCTTTGACCATGATTCAAGAAGCGTGTAGAGTTTTTCTCGCCGGCCCCCGACCGTTTTCGGTGGTGCTCCGCCATGTGGCAAACCAAAAGCTTGGCGGGCCTTCCGGCGTGTCAAAAACGTGGTTTATAAACGTGGTCTGTCCGATGTCAGTTTTGTGTGTCTGGGTTTTCTCCTTCTGGGGGTTCTTTTCTTTCTTTCATTTCGTTAGGAGACGTTGATCATTGCACTATGGCTTCTACCAGTGATATCAAGATTGCCTCGTTGGCAGCCGGCTTTACGCTTGGCTTTGGCTTGTTGACTGTATGGGAAGCCATCAAGCAGACAAGACGAAATCGGAATCCCCTACGAAGTGCCTACATTTACATGCTCTGGGGAGAAATCGCCGCCAACCTCATCATTGCTATCATCGGATGGATCTTTCTCGATGGTATAATATCTCCGACGTAAGATCTTCTTCACTTTCAGCCTTACCTGATGACAAGACTAACCATTCGATAGCGTGCCAGTTCTCTTCTTTATCTTGTTCTTCTGGGTCTTTGAAGTCCAGCTTCTCATGCAAATCATCGTCAACCGAATCTCCATCATTGCCGAACATCGATCTACAATCTTTAAACTCAAATGGGGTACCGCACTCATTATTACCCTCATCAACATTGCCGTCTTTTGTATATGGATACCCGCACACACGGTTCCTCCCGCGAGTAAACTGTACGTACCTCCCTTCGAGATAACTACTTGGTTTAAGGTGCTAACTTATTGCAGCATTGTTCAAATCAACGAGTATTGGGATCGAGTCTCCAAAGTCCTCATCCTGCTGGTTGATGCTGGACTCAACTGGTACTTCCTCCGAACGGTCAAGAAGCGACTGTTACAGCAGCACCAATTGAAGAAGTACGAGCCTCTTGTTGGTTTCAATGCAAAGCTCATGATTGTTTCCATTGCCATGGATGTGAGTTACCACTTCTGTTGGTGCTTGTTGCACACTTACTAATGATCACCTACAGGGAATGCTCATCGGACTCATGTCATTACCCAACCAAGTCGTCTACATCCAATTCCACCCCGTCGCATACATGGCCAAGCTCAACATTGAAATGTCAATGGCTTCTCTTATCACTCGCCTCGCCCGCGGTGAAAACGCCGACGACTACTACCCCTCGATGTCACACTCCAACCACGGCACGAGCGGACATGATCCCAGCCACAACCGAACGGGAAACAACCCTTGGGCTCATGGAAATGGCGTTCAAATGACGAATAGGTCCAAGGTGGTGGCTGGAGATTCCGACGACGAGGCTGGAGGGTCTATCAGACGAGATGGTCCTGGATCTGGCATTCATCGACGAACGGATATTGAAGTCAAGGTCGAGACCGATACGAAGACATATAAAGTTAGACGAGATGGAGGAAGAGGACGAGGCTCGGAGAGGGTTGAGGATGAGCTTCCATTGACTTCGGATACCGGGCATCCTAGACAGGTTGTTCAGATTCAGGAGAGAAGTCGTGATCCATCCATGACAAGCAATGATTCGGGGCCGTGATACAGAAGATAAGATAGATAGTTACAAGTATAATAATAATAACCGAACCATATGAAGATGCTTATCCATGCGACAGGTACTTCCAACCGGACAACCCCGCGTGAGGCTGTTAACCCCGCATGTCAACTTGCCATTGACAAGGCGTGCCAAGAATTGACTCACAAGACCATTTTCCAATCCCCAACGACACTGGGCTTTTGATGTGTATATAAATCTAATAGTTATCTCCTAGACTAGCTATTATAATTGTCAGTTGACCCTATCCTTCAAACCTTGTCGTCAACCATGACCGGCACCCCCACCATCACCATCGAACCGGGATACCGTCCCGGTTTCCTCGCCAGGTGTCTCGAGATGCACATAGCCTTCTACCATCCCTCCGTCCACTGGGGTCTGGCCTTTGAAACATCACTCGCCAAAGACTTTGCCGAAATTATCGAGAGACTTGAGAAAAACCCCCGCAACCAGGTCTGGGCTGCCGTCGAAAGCTCTGCACCAGACGGGAACCCTGGTGTCTTCACTCAGCGCATAGTAGGGACTCTTCTTGTCGACTCTGAGAGTCTGAAGACTACAGGGGCAGCGCAAATACGTGGATTCATTGTGGATGAGCGAGTTCGTGGTTTGGGGATTGGAAAGAGACTATTGGCGGCGGCTATGGAGTTTATCGAGAGCAACGGGTTTGACAAGGCCACACTCTACACGAGTGATACCCAGGACACGGCGGTTTATCTATACAAGAAAGCTGGGTTTGTGGTTGAGTTGGATGAAGAGAAGATTGTGTGGGAGAAGCCATTGAGAGTGTTGCAGCTCACCTGGAAGCGGCCGCAGGAGGCGGGCCATCAGACCAATGGTGTTTCTGAGGGTAAAAATAGCTAACCCTGGATATATGGTGGCTGAATGAATGAAACCTTTGTTTTTATCTCGCATGGGCTTATCTTCTGCAGCTGGCTTAGTCTGGACATGGATCTGTGATGAGCCTTGAAAGTCGTCAGAAGATATGACAGGTGACAAACATATTGTAACGGTGTTAAGGAAGCCGAGTCGTTTACTCCACATCTGACGGCAGAGCACTATCACCTTGGAAATTCACCGAATGCGCACCTTGGCGACAGCATGTGAGAAAAAAAAGATATTCACCGCCACAAGTTGTGCTTTGACCGTCTCGATCGACCGTCCATCCCGGGACAAATCTCCCGGTGAGATCCAAAAACGATGCAAAAACCATGGTTCGCATCAAAAACGTGCCGATCCCGTCTTAGGTTTGTAGGGTCGGACAGATGTCATCATGTCATAACTCGCACGCGGGGTTGGCAATGGGTGTGCTCGGTCTGGCGGTGGCGCCATTCTTTGCCGTTTAACTCGTCCGCTCTTATCTTAGCACTGGGGGTTGACATCACAGAGACTTTTTTGGATGGGTTTGATATCAAGCTCGACGTTGGGGATTCGGATAATGGGGGATTTTTAGGGGTATTTATAGCGAGTTTGCTCCATTATTGCTTTTATCAAACTCTCTACAATCCCAATCTTTCTTCACCGGGAGTACTCTTTCTTACCGCTGTAATGCCTGAATCTACCTCTTCAGCTGTCGATATCGACGGTGGCTCCAGAGGCCGCCGTCACTCGATACTATCTGACTTCCTTCCAGGGAGCTTACCTTTCCCCCCATCATTTGTAGCTACAGCTCCCAGCGTCCAAGAAATCTTGAGCAGAGATATCGAAGATTGCTCTTCCGACGAAGAAGAAGAAGACGAAGAAGCTCATGTTGCCGTTGACGAGTCTGAATTAAGACAAGTTGACTCTGCCGACGTCCAACTAGCCTTCCATCCCAACGGAGTCGCATACGGATGCGGTTTCTCGACTATTCCACTTCCTGGAATAGATCTTCCTGTTCCCAACCCACACGAGCAAGATGAATCTCTCCAAGCCGAAATCGACCTACTCCGCGACAACGACATCCTTCCTCCGAAGCATCCTCGAGCACGAAGAGCCAGCGTCGTCGAGCGCGCATACCGAACCGTCTTTAGCACGAGAGTACAAGATCACCATGCTGCCGCCGAAGAGCCAACTGAGGAGACTCGACTGCTGCCTGAAGTGACAGCAGGCTTCGAAAACGGACTTGCGACACCTCCTCCTGACGAAATACATAAGAAATGGGAACAAGCTGTGGCGACACACCATATTGAGACGACTTGGCAGCGTGAAGCTAAGACGTTGGTGCAATATGCGGCGCCCTTGATTGTCACTTTCTTGCTGCATTATTCGGTGACTGTGGCTAGTGTGCTTACAGTCGGTCGTCTCGGGATGGAGGAGCTGGCTGCGGTAAATCGTGAGTACTACGCCAAATATTCCGAGTTCAACAGCTAAGAACACCCAGTGGCTACCATGACGGCTAGCATCACTTATTACGTCCCCGTGCAAGGCCTAGCAACTTGCCTCGACACTCTTTGCGCTCAAGCATACGGATCTGGCCACAAACATCTCGTGGGTGTCCAGGCACAGCGTATGACCTGGCTCCTCTGGATTCTAATGCTCCCTATCGCCCTGGTATGGTGGTTCTCAGAGCCAATCCTCTCAGCTCTTGTCGGCAAAGGACAAACCGCAACGCTTGCAGCTCTCTACCTACGCGTCTTGATCGCCGGTATGCCAGGAGTCGCAGCATTTGAAAGTGCAAAGCGTTTTGTGCAGTCACAAGGTCTGTTTCATGTGACGACGTACGTTCTGCTCATTGGTGCTCCGCTGAGTTTCCTGCAAAACTGGCTGTTTGTCTTTCGAGCTGGTTGGGGTTTTGCTGGAGCTGCGACGGCCATGGCAGTTACTCAAAATTTGCTACCGATTCTGGTCATTTTTTACGTCATGTTCTTTGAAGGTGGGCAATGTTGGAAAGGGCTCAGCTTGAAGGCATTTAGCAACTGGGGTGAGTTGTGCTCTGACAAACGACTAAGAAGCTGACACTAACACGATATCTCAACACAGGCCCGATGATAAGACTCGCCCTACCTGGCATGATCATGATCGAGGCCCAATTTTCCGTCTTGGAGATTCTGACTATCGCTGCTGGTCGTTTTGGAACTGCCCAGCTCGCTGCTCAAAGCGTCCTTGTTACCGTGACATCCACTTCATTCAACATTCCCTTTCCGCTAGCAATTGCAACATCTACTCGAGTTGCCAATCTAATTGGAGCGCATCTGAGTGAAGCTGCTAGAACAACGGCAAGAGTGGTACGTTTCTATCTCATCCCTCACAAATCCAAGTCTAACATGCCCTTCTAGGCCATCGTTGCGGCCTGTGTAGTTGGCCTCTTTAATCTGACAATCTTTGTCACACTTCGCAAACAACTCCCACGCATATTCACAGAAGATGAAGAGGTCGTCGATATTGCCTCACAAGTCATCCTCGTCTGTGCCTTGATGCAAATTTTCGATGCCATGGCTGCCGTGTCGCACGGCCTTCTCCGAGGAATCGGCCACCAAGCAATCGGAGGTTACGCCAACTTGTTCTCATATTATCTCGTGGCACTACCTATCGCATTAGGAACAAGCTTCGGCCTCGGCTGGAAGCTAGCTGGTCTTTGGGTCGGATTGACCGTCGGCCTTGCCGTGTAAGTTGAGACAAACCATATACCATTAGTATATCGTATTACTAACAACAGCTTCTAGCGTCTCGGGGATCGAAACTTTGTATCTTTACCTGACTGATTGGGAGACGGCTGTGGCTCAAGCGGAAGCTCGGATGAGATCAGAGACACGCAGGATGTCGGTGGTTGTCTGAGTGTCACTGCACATTAACCTATGGCCTAACGAAGTTAAGGCATCTCAACCTCTAGACGCAACCTTTTGTAGCAGTGGAAGCAGAGAGATTGCATTTCGAGCAGAGTAATCATCATAACAATCTTCTAGCTGTGTTATTTCAGCTTTAACTACAACAAAAAACACATTCCCAATGCTGACACAAATCATCATGACTTTGTGCCATAGCAGTAGGTCCATCTTGAGCATCACCCCACCGCCATCCAAATTTATCGAATCACAATAGTCTCGACCTGTTTTCCTCCCTTTTCCGCTAGTTGATGAACCTGTTCCGCAGATTCAAGCCCCTGAATGAAGCAAGTTCCAACCAACTTATAATCTTCACCTACCTCTCTGAGTACGACGGGAGATGGGAAACCATTCAACATACACACCACATCGCCGGGTTGGACATGGAGGGGAAATATGCCGACATATCCGACACTCGTTTCTGCCAATCTCTGAGCCTGCTCGAAGCAGCTTTGGATAAGCCTAATGGTTTCTTCATTTACTGCGTCTTCGTCGATCTTGGCCGCAAAGGATTAGAATGCCGCATGTTTTCCCTGTAGTTCTCAAAGCACTTACCGGTTGGCCCCCTAACAATTGGTCCAGATATTCGGTCTTTGAACTTGGTTTTTGCTGATCAACTTCTGCTTTCCCGTCATATGCCTCCTCCTTGTAGTTTGACGCAACCCACTGAACGAAGCCTTTGGCCTTATTAAAGCCCGGGATGAGAAAAAATCGTTCACGTTCCTGGATAGTTGAGTCAAAATGAAGCATCGAGTGCAACGCAACCAGCGGGTGACATCCAGTCACGTATTCCTGGCGGCTCATTGCAAAATTCAAGATCCAGGAGAGTATCCCTTGCAGTTTATGGCGAGCCCTAGGGTCACCAAAGTCGCGTCGCACGGGGCCTAGATCTTGGACCGTGTCGAGAATTAAAACCGTGCCCGGCATATCAGATCCGACGAACTTGGCCTTCTCACACGATGGAGGAAACAAATCATCGACCTTTCTAAGATTGGAGAAGATAACAGGCCAGCCCCCTGCTTCGCTCCTCTTAAGTCCTGGAAGATTTGGGGCCCATGAAGGCGTTTCGGGGTATTCGTGCCATCCGTGGCCTACCCCAGCAAAGACAAGAAGCTCTAGTTCGCCAATGCTTGTACCGAGTGAGCCTCGCCGACATGCCTTCACATACTCGACCATGAAGTCACGGCACACCATCCCCACAGATGTATTGTCGCTGTAGTCCGGCACAAGTTCCAAGCAACTCAGACTCAGAAATCCGTAGAAATAGTCCTTTGGATTGCTCGTGACAAGGTTGTAAGCCATGTACCAATGCGATTCCCGTTGAATATATGCATCCCGCGCTTTCAAGCATGACGATATAGGGTGGCTTGCGGTACGTCGTGCTTCAAGCCTGGACTTCAGTACCCTTTTTATCCAACGAGAGTCAGATTTCAACACTTCCCATTGCCACGAGAGCATAACTTGGGGCTTCGTAATGGTAGGATCATCTGTCAGCCACTCAGTCCAGCAGGCGAAGCGATCAAGAGAGGCCAGAGAGATAGAGCGAGCACCGCAAGCAAAGATGGGCTTTTTTGCAAGAGCCACTTCTTGAAAGATCCATACACGAGTCCAATATGGAGCGTCGAATGGGCTGATGAGGTCCTTTGCGCCGGCTGCGCCGTCGCCGATTTCTTCATAGAATGAAGGATACTTGCTGACCCATGCCAAGTTGGTCCTTTTCGAGATTAGGCTCTGTCTTTCATCATGCCCTTGAAGACTCTTTTGATATGACGCTAGAGCATCACTTCCGCCGGAGCTGTCCGCGGTGGTGGCTTCATTGACGCTCATGTCAGCATCCTGAGACTTTTCCAGGCTCTGTGTACTGCCAAGGTCTTTCTTTTGAGAATATTTCTGCCGGCTGAGATTGTCAAGGGTATCTTGGAGTCTATCGTCGTCATCTTCGAATGAGCATTCTCGAACTATAATATCGATCCAGTCGAAACCTCGATGAATCTGATCATCCGGTGGCCCCAGCCAGCAGATGACAATTTCCGCTTGCGAGTAAATGTTCTTCATAAACGGAACTTGATGATTCTTCTCGTTCGGGTCATCTTGATTGATACAGATCGCGTCTGCCCACAGCCTAGGGGCCACATTGGCATCCTCCAAGTGCTTGGGAGCATGCTCTAGTGCTGATGCGAGATTGGTCGTCACATGGACGCGTTTGCCATTGACGAATATGCTTTTGGTGATTGCGGGGTCACCCCAGACGTAGGACAAGGCGCTGTATGCCGGCTCATCGTCAAGGCTGACGACTTTGAGTCTACAGACAATCTCGGGGTTGGTTGATATTACTTTGAGTAATCGAATCTGGCGGCCGTGAATTTGAAGGTTGTCATAGACTGAAGACTCTTGGGATTGAGACGTCGGCGACGACATATTGCGCTGTATTGCTGGATGAGTGCTGAGGTTCTGGTCAACTGATGGATTTACGAACCGCATAGAGACACCAGGTGTGTCTAGAAGATTTATAGGCATATGTTGACTACCAGAAGAGTTAGATATTGTTACTCATATGGCTAACTATGCTTTGAGAACGCCAGTGCTGTTGAAGAAAGAAGTCGTAGCTGTGACGTTGCGCCATCTTATGATCCATATCCTAGGCTGTATGCATCGATGCCTCAGGCAGAGTGACAACTCGCGTAAAAGTGTAGTTACCGTTGGATAAGATGGATTAGGCTACAAGGCATTCTCAGTGGTCGGTGCCTAATCACCGAGGACCAAACATGAATAACAAGGACCTACTATAAAGAAAAACCAATGCCCATTCGCACTACAATGCTCCCTTATCGCCTAGGTACGCATATATGTTAGTAAACGAGGAAGGTAAGGCCATCTTCCAATTTAGTGGCCTGAACTCGGGCCGTGGCGACGTAATCAGCGTGAGGAAAACGAGGGTGAGGGGTGCCACTGGAGGAGCCAACTTGTTGTACAGTTGAATGCAAAACGGTGGGAAAATAGCTACAATAAGAAAATACATAGTTATCAATTCGTGGCCTCATGAAAACCCGGTATCGGAAAGACCGCAGCCTAAAGAATAAGGAGATGGTTGACTTCATCCTGAATCCTGCAGCCTGTTCTAACATTGATGGAGATCTCAGCACAACTCTATCACCTCGTTAGTCATATTGCCCTTCTCCCAGGCTTGAACTACCTCGCCCTTCATGATCCCATGAAGATACGACTCACCAACATAGGAAAACCTACTATTCTGGCCCCTCAAGACACAAGGCACGCCTCCTCCAAGAATCACCGCAACACAATCTCCCGGCCATGTCCCTGACGGCCCAATACCCATGCTTTGGTTGGAAGTTATGAAGAATGTCCTGTTGAAGCAAAAGTTCCTCGCCAGCACCATGTAGCAAGAAGCGTCTCCGCCAACGGACAAGGCCTTCAACTGGGTAACGAGGTCTTTGTCCTCGTTCTGGGGAAACGAGACCAAATCTCGAAGCCCGGTGTCCAGAAATAGATCGAGGATGCATGCGGAGCCGTCTTTTAGCAACTGCTCTTCGGTTCTTCCACTGATTCGAGATTGGTCGGCAGTTGTGGTCCTAATGAAGCATTCTATCCACTCCGCTACACTCTTCCTCTTCAGCGTTACCGCCAATTTTAGAAAAGCCAACCATGGCGATCCACGTGCTTGAGCGTCCGGGTTTATGAACGGGGTCACGCTAACAATATCATCGGCTTTCACGCCGCTGAGACGGAGGACTATCGGATTAGAGGGTTCGAGCCTTGCAGGAAGTCGGCCCGCACATTCGTAGTGATCAGGGAAGCCCAAGGTATCGGGACATGACGTGTCAGAGTGAGAGATCCAAGATAGGCTTTTCGCAACCTCTCTTTCCGGTACAGTGAAATCGCTCCAGTCAGGAACCCATGTAGGCAACATACTGAAGCCGTATTTGCGTTGAGCCCGGCATATGTCTCCATCGAGGCCTCTCGCTCTCGTCAAGATAGCTAGTGACTTGTATTTACGGAGCAGAAACGAAGCCACTTTTCCATACACTTCTGGTACCGTTGATGTATAGTCGACGCGGAGCTCAGGGGGTAGGGCACCAGGATCCTGACATTCGGCCGCCAACCCCAGGAGCGCATACACCTTGTCCCTTTGGTCTGTCGCTTGCGACTTGATGGAGGTTGCAACCAGTAGGGCATCCAAGTTCCATGGTCTCTTGGACCGGCGAATGTTGGATATCATGTCGACGTTCAGCATCTGGTTAGGTACCTGGGCGAGCCGAAGATAACCACTTCGCCGTAGCCAAGAAGCAGCCCATCCAAGCCGATGCCAGGGGTATATTCGCTGTCCATGAAGAATCAGAGGATCACCTGGAGATAGAACAACCTCCTGGATGACCCAGACTCTAGTGAACCAAGGCCGGTGCAGGAGCTTCGTTAATTGCTGCCATAGGTCGTGGTTCCAATGAGGAAGTCCACATTCCTCATGTCGTTCGTCTGAGTACACTCGAAATGGAATGTCGGCCACACATCTTGCTTCGGGATTGTCTTGCCTGAAGACATGATAGATCTGGTCAACCAAAATCCATGCCGTAGAGCAAGCATCAAAATCTGTTCCGAGCCATATCAATGTTCTGACTGCCCTGAAAAAGATGGATCCCATTAACTGGACTTGTCTGCCCCGCTCTGAAGGGTCATCTTGGTTGATACAGATCTTGTCAATCCACACCCACTTCGCAAGCGTGTCGTGGCCCAAGGCACGACCCTCAGCGCCCAACTCCTGGAGGCGGTGGATGGCGGCTGCCAAGCTGGGGCTCAAGTAGAATGTGAGACCGTTAATTTGGATTGCGGCACTGCATTCCTCTGTCCCCCAACAATAACTGAGAGTGAAATAAGCCGGTGCATCTTGCAACTGAACAGTCACTAAGCTCCCCGAAATGTTTCCTGATGATATTGGATCATTTAGACACAACAGTCGGATTGAATTTGCATCCAAATCATTGTAACACAATTTGGTTGACATGTCACCCTCCCTGGATGTAGCAATGGTAAAAATGGAGAAAGGGGGAGAAATATGCAGTATAAGTTGAATCAGTTGCCCTGACGTAGATTTGAGACATGGACTAGCAATGTATATGTATATCATAAATATGGCATAAGGCTGAAAAGCGTTACATTCTGCTCTATGAATAAATGGTGCCCGATGGTGCCTTTAGAGACGTCAATGGTCAACGCAAGGCCCTTGCGCTTTTTTTTGTTTTTGTTTTTGTTTTACGGGACGCAGCCCCGGAGTTGGTATGTACATATTACAGCCTGAGACTCTCTTTGGTCGCCTCACTTTTCTTCTGGTGGACGTTTGTTGCTGCTGTACGCCGTAACCGCCTCATTTCCCCTCATTTCATCTTACAACCCGACATACCTAGTGAAGTCAGGCCCAACCGTTTACCGTAACAGCCTACCAGTCTGGGACACTCCAGGGAGCAGGCGGCGTGTTGAGCTGGCACCAATCATGTCTGTAGGCGAAATTACAATGCATCAAAAGCCCTCCTTGGGCCAGTTGCCCGGTTAGCCTGCTAGGCCAGGCATGCTCGCCTGGAGCGGGTGGAAACGTGCACATGCCACACAACCTTTTCCCGTGTTACTATTACAACGTTAGCAAGAAGACCCCGTACAGGGCGCCAGGGTCAGTGATATTTTTCGCTGTGCAATACTCTGTGCGTGACGGCCATCATAGTCCAAAACTCTCTAGTGAGGGAATTATCTCTCCAAATAGCTCAGTAGCTAGAGGCGAGATAGAAGTGTTCGCACTATTCGATATCACCAGCCTTTGCGTAGTGTACGGGATACTGCATAGGTTAATATAGTTCTACATTAGCTCTATTTGCATTGCTACCGGAGCGTCTATGTATGGTAATCTGCCAACGATATCCAACGAGTACCCAAAGACCTCTAAGCAAGTACCCCGGGGGCCATGGGCTAACCAAAGTAGCCTCCCAGAGAGAGATATCATCCTCACCTTGCTTCCTGAGTAGTGAAACTAAAATATCTTATCAATAAGACATCTTATGCCGCCTCCTAACTGCAAGGGATAACACCGCGGCGAAGTATGACTTAGATGGATGGGACTTTATTTATATGCTAAGGAATGGGGCATTGTGGAGCAAAGCGATTCCATATCAAGCCATTCAAATACAACACACAAAGTACGGACACCCCGAAAGTGTGAAAACTTCACAGAATCAAGCCTCTTCCGGCGAAAAAATATATCTCGACTTTAATACCTCGGAACCAACTGTATCCAGCAAGCTCCTGACTTTCCACTCCTCACTTTCTAAAATTTGACCTTGCTCCCCGAGTGAATCTTCCCATGTTTCTCGAAACATGGAAAAGCCGAATCTCGTGCGCGACCAAGTGTCACTGGAAGAAATATCCATGGAGAAGCCGCGGAAGTTAGGCCTTAACCAAGTGCACCCAGACCCTACGGACGTTGAAGAAACGTCTGAGAAGAGATTTATGTAGATTTCCCCTCGCTGTGCTACTATATCATGGACGGAGAGATGTTGACGAGAGCAGTGTTGTTGCGATACACGGCATGGACACTCAATCACCCAAGACATGGATTGCTTACGAGAAAGATGGTGACCCTGAATCGGGAGAGGTTAATTGGTTAAAAGACAAAAACATGCTGCCCAGCGTTCTTCCGGACTGTCGAATCCTCACATACGATTGGAACGCTAACATCGACAAAGGTGCCGCGACACAGAGTCTACGCGGTCACGCTACTACGCTATTGGATAAATTGCACATTGATCGAGACGAGGTAACCACTCCGACATCTTCCTGGTCACAGATTAGACTGCTAATACCATTCAAAGAGTGGCAAAAGTCTCCCTATACTCTTCATTGCCTCCTGCTTTGGAGGGTTATTACTTGCCGAAGTAAGAACCAACCTTCATGCATCAAGCTGAACATTGATGTCTGACATTCCAAAGGCTCTGCTCCTAGCGAGCGAAACGTTTCGAAACTATCAAGATATATACCATTCAACCATTGGCGCCATTTTCCTTGGAACCCCCTTTCGAGGAACACATGACGGCTTTTTCACGGCTGCCGAGTTGCGCGTTGCCGTGGCTATAGCATCAGGCGCTGAGACGGCAAAAGGCCTGGTCGCGTTGCTCAAAAGCGAACCCGATGAGCGCCGAAACCTGGATCAACTGGTCGAACGATTTTACGACATGATCAACAACAAAAAGCTCGGGATTCCAGTCGTGTTTTTTTACGAAACCCGAGAGACGGATTTTACCAAGGTGATCAAGAAACTACCCTCGAAATTCGTCAAGACGCTGGATGGCAAAAAGCGTGGAATTGTACGTCACTGCGCGATCTCACTCAACGAATAACGACGGCTAACCTTTATAGCTTGTCCCAAAGAACTCGGCTTGTCTTTGGGGCCACGAACACCATGAACTCAGCGTCCGACACACTATGCTATGCAAGTTTTCCGGGCCTGAGGATGTCTCTTTCAAGACTGTTTGTTACAGTCTAAAGAGGCTCTTGGTGGAGGGAGAGAAGAGACGCCAGGAAAGAGGTAAGCCATCTTTCATGTTATTGACCCCTCATATCCCATGAATACTCTATGTGCCGGAAACTCGTTCTGATCCTTCTTTCTTTACGCTAGTCAATACTTTCAAGCGAGCGAGCCGTGATTACCAAAGGCAAAATCCAGGATCTTTTTCCGAGCTTTTTTGCCTGTTGACAACCCTGATCTTCTGGCAGATAGTTCAATTGATTAGGAGTGGGATAAATGCTGTCAAACGCCTAATTCAATCTCTGGGGGTTAAAGGAAGGTCACGAAAGAATGACTGATCTTGTTATTGATACTAGGGAAGCTGCCAACGGCAGTCCGGTGTCACAGGCCAGCGAAGCTAATTCTAATGCCCGAGGTTCACATCTAACCAGCAACAGCCTTCAACAACAGCTTGCGGCGGTCTTCAGGGGCAACTTTAAGATTGCGATCACGGCGGGGCTAGGGTTCGATCCCTGAGGGCAGAGTCCCATTCACCAATGCCTGAATGGAGGAATGAAAGCCCCAAGACCATAAAACACCCCGCATAAGTGATGTACATTGAAGTTGTTCAACCTCATAGCGGCCATAGGCGGTGAACATCGTTGTAACTTAGACACGCGTTCAAGAGAAGACATTCAGGGGAATAATAAAAAACACACGTCTTGATGCAAGCCAGGATTCAAACTTGACGTGGGCGATGCACCCTCATCGCGTTTGTATGCCTTCACCTCTTAACCCCTAAACATAGTTGGGAAAACTTTCATCGACAAGCTCATGGAACCCCAACGCCGCATCATTCGGGTTCTCCTCAAAATCATTCCCCTCACCCATCCCCCCTTCCAAGCAAGTCAGACAAGCCACAATAAGATGAGACAGCGAAGTGCCCATCCTTGATGGAACTTCCTCACTCGCAAGTTTGACCATGACCTTTTGAGCAAGAACCGCAGCTGTCAGTTTTCTAAACAATCTAGCTGGATCCATGCTACTTGATGTTAGACCCCCGACCTCCATCGCGGTTTCTCTGTAGCGTTGGGATATTTCTGGGGGATCTTTGGAGCTGACGAAGGATTCCCATAGAGCTATCTCAAGAAGGGTTACTCCAAGACTATATATATCGTGTCCGAGGTTGTATCTCGCTTGAGGCTCAAGACTTTG
This sequence comes from Fusarium tuaranense, assembly GCA_013363205.1. NCBI lineage: Eukaryota > Fungi > Ascomycota > Sordariomycetes > Hypocreales > Nectriaceae > Fusarium > Fusarium tuaranense. Next base: position 123,812 of record JABEEN010000841.1, on the reverse strand, counting down.
TCGTTGAGGATGTCGGTAGATATTCTCAACCCAATCATTAACGCCCCGTCGACTTGAGAGGTCGTCGAAGGAGCGAAGCATGTACCAGTCTGTGAGAAACGGTACACCCAGTTCTTGACAACCCAGCCCATTGCCATTTTGGGTGTTGTTGCTGTTTCGAAAGAGAAGAATGTTTTCGGGTCGGATATTCTTGTGTACAAAGTTGGAGGTGTGAACAGAGAGGGTCGCACGGCAGAGTTCGTGACATAACTCTAACCTACTCTCGAGAGGATATGGAATTCTCTTCCCGTTATCAGTAGTGCCGATTATTTGATTTAACGGTCGAGGATCGTGAAGATAAGATGGGATCCGAAAGAGTAGCTCGATGCCATTCTTTTGTCGGTAACCGATACATGACAGAATGCCTCTATCGCATTTCGCCCTGCTGAGCCTCGAAGCCACACGAGCCACTGAAATCTCATCAATCGGTAGAGGGCGTCTCTCAACGAGTATGTCAATGGTGCTGATGCCGCCGCCGTGGTTTTTGAACTCTCCCTTCCCCACAAAAAGACGGCGAGAGTTGGGAACAGGTAATAAATGTTCACCATCACCTCTGCTAAAGATCATGAGCTGATCACTAGAGAGTAGCAAGTCTCTATGAGTCAGGCTCTTTTCCTTTTCGATCAACTCAATCAGTTGCACGAAATCTTCTTGCCAACGATGAAACTTCTTCGCCGCCCTTGTAACCCTCCTCTCTCCGACGGTTGAGAAGTAAAACCTCTTCAGCGACCCATCTTTATCGTAGAGCCTTTCGATGGCCGCTGAAGTCTCCACCACGCTCTCCTGAAGTCGCTGTAAGTAATCGTGCAAGCTGTCTTTGAATTTTGGGTTCAGATCCTCAAGCCGGCTTGCCCACTCAGCGAGGCTGACGTCGAGAGTCAACTTGCCCTGTCCAAGATCTCTTGCAAAAACAGATATCTCCTGAACTATCTTTGGGGCATTTTTGTACTTTCTCCCCATGTCGGCGAGGTAGTCGAGGCTTTTAGTGACAGTCTTGGCGAACTCGGGGATGGCGATGCCGACGCCAACGGCCGAGAGGATGAGTTCAGCCATATTGTTTTCCTAGCGACTCGGAAATTACAATCTCAAGTTGAAAATCGTGGTCGAGCCCGAAAAAAAAAAAGGAAAGGAATAAGTGGGAGGCCTAAAGGAGGCGAAGTAATGACCCCGTAAGTGGGCGTTGAGGGGAATTCAGCCCAAGACCTTGAAAACGCGAAGGATTAGGGATCACATGACCTCGGATTGTGAGGGGGCAATGCTCAAGGCAGACTACAACCCCCTGGCAATACTAGGTAGCCGTAATAAATTGTAAAAAACCTCAGGGATCTTTACCGTTTCTCTTGAACTTTAAAAGCTCATAACTCCCGCCAATCACCGGTGTGGCTATTGTCGCTACCTAGCTGGTAGTCAATGATTTCGCGTCCACGCCACTGAATGACGGCTCTGCCGCCACCCTAGAGCGTCACCTTGAGAACAGAATTACCAGGTTTTGGGCAACCACGCATGATAAAATGTCTTGGAAAATGAACAAAAATATTAGCCTCAAACAGTTTTAAAGGACTTATTAATTTGCTGTTTATGAAGTTATTATACGCCCGTGATGCTATTACGGGGCCGTAAAATGCAAGCTTTTGCGGGGATTCAAAATACAGTACAGTGAGATTGCTTAATACTCATAAATCATCACGTGTGCAGTCATGTGCGAACACACGGCGCCCGCCCCCGGTGGCTTGAACTCCAATTTCTCAGGCCCACACACCTAAACGCTAGCTCGTGATAGCCTCATTATGGTGACGATCACAGCACCAATTGCGCCACCAACTAGGGCGTCAATTGCAACGTCAATCACGACACAGTTGAAGTCTCAAGCCGGAAATACTCTACTTAACATTTGCACTTAAACGTAAAAAAAGCACGAGTTCGTGGTAGGACATTATTCATTATTTGGCACCCTTGCAAGTAAACTTTATTTCGACTTCCAAATCTTCCACCCCGACTCCTTCATCTTTGTAACAGGCTCCAATAACCGTATCGCTTCTTCGGATCTCGGCTCCTGCTTGGCAATGTCAAGAGCCGTCAACCCAAACAGATCCCGCTCATTAGGATCAGCCCCATACTCCAGCAGCGCCTCAAGAACATCTTTATCACCAGCAGCCGCCGCACTATGCAGCGGTGCTCGTCTGCCGTCCCAAATGTCTGTCCTGGCGCCATTCTCAAGGAGGAGCCGTGCTGCGCCTTGGCGGGAGTATGTTGATGCGATGTGGAGAGCTGTGCCTCCCTCAAGCCAGTTGGAGTTGACGTCTGCGTTGTGTTTGAGGAGAAGCTGGATGCCATCTAGCCAGCCGTTGTTGACACAGTAGGACAGGGGATTGCGGAACTTGGTGCATATGCCGCTCTTTTTGCCGTTGTTGACGGTGGGAGGGTACACGTTTGGATCAGCTCCGTTCTGAAGGAGGATATCCATGAGATGCTCGTTCTGCTGGACAATTGCAAGGTGTAACGCCGTCTTTTCTGCGTTTGCGGTGGCAAGGTTGATGTCTACCTTCTGCTGGATGAGAAACGTCGCAGCATCGATATGCCCTGCATCGACCGCCAGCAGGAGAGGTGTCATCTGCTCCTTGTTTACAGATCCAATGTCTGCTCCATAAAAGTGTAGGACCTGCATGACCGCCACCTGGTTTATATGTGCTGCGAGATGCATAGGCGTTGATCCAGTTTCGGGTTGCACAGCGTCGAGTTTCGCACCTTTCTGGATCAGCAGTTCAGCTACCGAGTCGTATCCATGCAGCGCGGCAGTATGTAATGGTGTGTTGCCATCGTTGTTCATCCCAGAAATATCGGCGCCTTGCTCCAAGAGAATCTCCGCGATCTCCCTAAAGCCAAAGAGGACAGCGATTTGCAGGGCGTCGTCACCATCCTTGTCGCGAGCGTGTAGGTCGGCCTTGTGTTCGAGAAGAGCCTTGACAATGGATTGCCAGCCGTGGCAGGCAGCAGCTCGGAGGGCGTTCCAGTCTTCGTTGTCGCATGCCTCGATATCAGTACCATGCTGGAGGAGCATCTTGACCGTTTCGAGTATAACCTCTTCAGACTCCTCCTCTGTGGAAAGTGACTCAAGAAGAGGAGTAGATCCGTCGTTGCAGCGCAAGTTCGGGTTGGCCCCTGCTTTCAGCAATGCTTCTACAACCTCGACGTCATGTTCGCTCGCGGCGTGAAACAAGGCTGTATATCCATCCTGGCTAGAAACGTCGTCGACGGTGGCACCAGCTTCGACCAACGCCTCAACCACGGCCAAATGACCGTTTTCCGCAGCAAGTGAGATAGGACTGTTTCCCTCGTTTGACTTCTTGTTCAAGTCTGCTTTCCGCTGAATCAAGACGTTCACAACCTCGAGCTCTCCTGCCGAAGCCGCAAAGTGAAGAGCGGACCAGTCATCCTCGTCCCCTCGATCAACTGCAGCCCCGTGGGACAAAAGAGTTTCCACGACGTCAATAAACCCATCTTCGGCAGCTATGTGTAGCGCTGTCCTTTGGGTGCCGTCAGATGTCTCTTGATCAACGTCCGCATTGGTTTCGGAAAGCAGTTGACGCACGAACTCTCCATGACCATTGAGCGCGGCAGCATGGATGGGCAGAAACCCATCTGATCCTTCAAACTCGATGGTCCATCCGCAGATACCCATCAGAGGTCGGATATAGTCGGTGAGACCTTGATTGGCAGCCTGTCTCAGTGCCTTGGCTAGCTCGTCGCGTCCGCTTCTGATGGTGTTCGGCTCCGAGTTGGACCGTTGCACCGCTGTCTTGCCGTATCGCCGCTTTGTCTGCGAGTCCCAAAAGTCTGCCAACCGCTGAAGTAGGTTGAGGTTTTTGTGTTCCACCGCCGCCGCCACAGTCTGGTCAAAATCGGCCGGGATCATCGCGCTCGAACTCTCCATCAAACTCTCGACCATGGCCAGGCTTCTTTTCCCATCACAAGTCGAGTCATCCGTTTCCTCAGCTTTCGAACTGTCATCGCGTGGTTCATCATCTGGCGTTATTTCGATCCGGGGTACTGAATGAGCATGTCGTGAGTCATCGAGTTTCCCAAGGAGAGCACCAGTCACCCTCACGAGTCCTTTCACAGCCGCGATATTCAGTGCAGTAATTGTGGAACCGTCTGGTATCGTCCAAGTAGTTTGAGCTCCGAGGTAGATGAGCTCTACGGCTAGTCCTTCAAATCCTCTGTTGAGCGCGAGCAAGAGCGGCGTGGTTTGCGATTGTTTCGATGCATTGTCATGGTCTGCGCCTTTACTGACCAGGAGGTGGAAGGCAGCTGCCTGATGACAGGAGAGGGCGATATGCAGTGGCGTGAATCCATGCTCGTCGTGTGTGGGCTCATTAATATTTGCTCCAGCCGCGAGCAGTGCTTCCAAGGCTTCCGTCGCTCCTCGAGCCGCAGCGATGTGAATCGCCGTTAGCATCCATGGTGGTTGATCAGTTTCTATCTGTCCAGTCTCAAAGTTGTGGTACACCTTTGACGTCCAAGATATGGTTTCCTTGCCTCTCTGGAGGAGTTCCCGAACCACAGGGACGTTGTCAGTAGCTACAGCGTCATGCAACGCAGGCCATCCGAGGTCGTTCAGGGCTGTGACATCAACCCCATGTTCCAAAATCAGGAGAGCAACCTCCGGGATCCTAGAGGAAGCCTCATGGAGAGGTGTCGAGATGGTAGGGTGCCCTTCTCCCTTTGGCTTGGGCACCTTGAATGCCCTCGAGGTCAGGTCGGGGAATGTCGATATCACGAGATTGACGCAGGCTGCACTTCCTCCAACGATCGCATAGTAGAGCACCCAGCTCTTGGAGTCCATGGCCAGGTTCGTCATCTTCTGCAATAAGAACTCGAGGTGCTCTCGTTTGCCGTTTGCCGCAGCAATGTCCAGGGCATTCATGTTGTCAGTCGCTCTGTTATGTGCCGAGTCGACCGCAGCTGGGTATAACTTGAACAACTCCTCTACCGCGTTCACCGTGCAGTGCATGACGGCATTATGAACCACGGTTTCGTTCACGTCTGTCAGGGTGGTAATCTCAGCGCCGTGTTCTTGCAGCAACTTGAAACGAGCTTCGTGGTCACTGTTAGCTGCGGCAGCAAAGTCCAAGGCGGTTGATCCTTTCTTGTTGCGAACAGTCACATCAACACCTGCTTGGAGCAACATCTTCATGACGCCAACACTACCTTGAATGGAAGCGTGCATTAATGAAGTGCTGCCCTCGTCGTCTAGTGCATGGACATCTGCTCCATGTTTGAGGAGTATCTCAGTCATCCTTTCATTGGAGTCCGAGTCTTGCCACACAGAAAAGTCGAGAGGGGTGCATTGCCGGTTGTCTCGGGCGTTGACGTCGGCGCCGGCTTTTACGAGGAGCTCAACTGCCTGCTCTTTTGTCTCGTCATCAGCCGAGGACTCAGCCACCAGATGCAATGCAGTACATCCATCCTCATCGGTGGCTTTGGTATTGACTCCTTTGTCCAAGAGTAGCTTCATGACCTCGAGATCGCCGTTCGCGGCGGCGAGCAAGAATGGCGATTGGCCTCGGAAGCCTGGGAACTCTCTCGCAATGCCCCTGTCTAGCAGCTTTCGTAGGATAGTATGGTGCTTGGAAAAGGCTGCGTCGCTGAGAACACGCTGAAGAGGAAGTTCTAGGTCCTTGCCTCGAGCGTTCTCCGGGCTAGTGTCGACACAATCTAGGAGGATGGCCTTGATTGCTTCTTCTCCCGTCCAGAATATGGCGTTTAGGGAAATCGGCATTCCGTTTGCCGCCAGACGTGCCCCAGCGCCCCTTTCGATCAGGAGCTTGATGATGCTCTCCGACAACCCCATCTTGACGGCGAGAATGAGGGGACTGAGGACGTCAGCACCAAAAGTTTGCGAGGGATCGGCGCCGGCGTCTAGCAGCTTCCTAATGATCCATTCATCACCCACTATCGCCGCAATCATCAAGGCGCTCATCTTGAGCCTTGGGGTAGTGTTGAAGATCGCTGCAGCGTTGATGTCGGCGCCGGCGTTGATGAGAAGATCCAAGACGCCTCGGTTACGCTGTAGGGTGGCATGCTGAACGGGCGTCATGAGGAGGTCGAGGGCCTGCTCTCCATCCACATGTTTTATCCCCAGAGAAGATATGACGCCGATCAGCTTGTTGTACGCTTCGAAGCTGTTTTGTGTTAGGCGATCGATTCGATGCCCCCTCTGGTCCCGGAACCACACTTTTGATTCGAGAGACGGCCCTTGTCCCATGAGGAGTCTCACTACATTCCAAAGACCGTGTCTGATGGCCCAGCTGAATGCAGCTTCGGTAGAGAAGGAAGGGTTTGAGGGATCGAACCCGCCAAGTTGGAGGAGAGTGATGACACCATGTTGGCGAGCGGCGAGGGCTTCATTCTTGTCGCTTGGCTGGTTCAACGCCTGCATTCCGCCGTTGTGTTTTATAGGCCAGGCAAATGTTTTCCCGAGAGGCTCTGCAAATGGCCTGCTGTCGATCCAGAAGTTTTGCTGGTTTGAGATCTGAACATGGACGATAGGTCTGTGGGAGAACTCTGAATGGGACCTGACACCTTCGAAGAGTTGTTGGTCAAGCAGTCCGATGGTTGAGGGGTTGGCTGTTAGCGACTCAACCATCTCTCCTGGTGTCGTTGCTCTGCTACCGCAACATCGCGATGCCCATTGGAATAATTCGCGGGCATCGGGTCGATGGGAAGGTTCTCTAGAGAGGCATCTCGCGATGAAGCCTCGTACACTGTCGGAGTAGACGGCCGGTATCCTCTGGAAGTCTGCCTTCATGCTGTTCAAAAGCAATTCGAGGGTACAAATTTCGTATACAATGCCTGCTGGAGTTAGTGATGACTCTTCGTAGCGTTGGGCGGTGATGGTTTACATCCGAGAGAGTAGACGTCGGAATGCTTGGTCCACTTGACCCGACCGGTGGCCTCATTATCGACAATCTCCTACCTCTGGTTAGAGTGTGAAGACAAGCCTCGGTAGGGTCACAAACCGGCGCAAGGTATGGTCGCGTACCAGCAAACGTGGATAGAGTATGCTCCAGGTCCATGAACTTGGCAAGACCAAAGTCACCAAGCTTGACCACGAGAGGACCGTCAGTGGAAGAGATGAGAACTAAAGTCGAATGGTTAACAGCGCTCTTCGTGCCGTCAAGGGAGTATATGTTCTACCATTTGCAGGCTTCAGGTCGCGATGCAGAACTGTGCGAAAATTGGGAGTCATGGACGAGTCCATCTCTCCTCCAGTGGGATTCCATCCAAAGTGGCAGTACGTCAGTGCCGACGTGAGTTGGAGAATGATGCTCCATAGCGCGGGCTCTGGGAGGTAGGAGTCTGGCTCCTTACTGTATCTCGGTCAGCCATGGCAGGCAATGACTTGAACATCATCGAGTCGAACCTCCGTTCCCTGATCCAGTCTTTCAGATTCCCTCCGCGACATAGTTCCATGTATATCTTGGCCTCTTGGTCGGTGCGTTCAAAGTCGACATACTCGACAATGTTGGGATGATGTAGGGCTCGAAGGACTTCGTACTCGTGTTTGGCATCGTTGATGGATGGATCATGGGGACTCTGGACGACGGTGATGACTTTGCAGGCGAATTCCTTAGAGACGGGTTAGCAATTGCTGGTTAGGCTGGACTAGGCTGGCGTCTCACCCTCTGGTCCATCCGCCTCTCGACTTTCTTCACGACACCAAATCTCCCCCGCCCGATCGTCTCGATCTCATCGTACTTGCACGAGGTCGCATAGTCTGCCATCAGGACAAACTCTCAAATTCTTGACGTTTGCTGATCCCCTCGAGGGCCAGCATGTCGTTATCAGGTTCCGACATTGTCGGGGTCGGAGGGGTAGGCCTCGAATTGCCATCCTCACACACAGCCACGACAGCCTCGTTTCCTTTGCCCACTGGGCATTCTCGGCGGCTAAACGGAGCGTAACTTGTATTTTCCGGGCTGGGCAAGGTTGATTTCTGCATCGCTTCGCTATTTTGAGGTAGGATTGGGATGCTGGCTTGGGTTGAAAAGCGAGGTCACAAGTGTGGGATCGGCGTGTTGGTTAGGTTGGGGGCCGTTTAATACAGCATCGTTCGCACCTGCCGCGACCTGGTTTCAGCTGTGCGACGCACCTGCCTCATCGTTGAACATATGGCAATTGCATATCGGGGATAAGAAAAATGATGCTCCTATTGCCGAACGACTCATTTAATTGAGAATTAATTCAAGATTAACTTTCCATGATCGCCTCAACTTCCCCAGTCTCTTCCCCAGCTATTGCTCACTCTGCCCGCCCAGCCCCTTGATACAGCCCTCATCTCCAACTTCGCCCGGTGGCTGGTACCCCTGTCCTGCATCTCAGCTCATGCATCATTGGACCCAAGCGGATGAGGATGCCGATCGTTCCCCCTGTCGCACGACGTCTCATTGGCGTTCACGATCAAGGATCACCTCCCCTTGTGTGGCGAGAGGGGCGTGCGCGAATTATTTCTACTTCCATCTCCCCCACGCGAGCGGACCGCATAAGTGACCGTGGATATTCACCTTCTTTCAAAGGAAATCATGACATCACAGGTTCCGGCTCTCACAACAACCTTTACGCCTGCCAAGACATGTTCGCAGTATTACAAGTATAGGTATACGGGCGATAAGGTCCAATGCCTTGATAATAGTGGTGAGCCCAGCGCGTGTACGTACATGCAGCTGGGACCTTCTCAGAGCGACGCGGACTGCTTCCCTAGCAGCTTGGAACTGGGTTCAACCTTTTATTACTCCCCCGGTATATGTCCTAGCGGATTCGAGATTGCGTGTAGTTCGACATCGGGCCGTGAGACGAGAGCGACATGTTGTCCAAGGTATGAAGGTAATTGCTGTTGAAGAGGGTAGTGCTGACAGTGATCTAGCTCATTCTCTTGCCAAACAGAGACAGACTGGCCTTGGTACACCACTGATCTCTGCACAATCGTGATCCCAGATACAGTTGAAGTCATATATTCAGTGTCTACCGTCGGAGGAGACTGGGAAAAGTCAACTGCCAAAGGAGCTGCAGCCAACGCCATTGGCATTCCCATCCGATGGCATTCCTCCGATTTTGCATCCACCACGTCGGATACCTCAGCGGCTGAGGCCTCTGGAACTTCTGGAACTTCTGAGTCCGGTACGGCGGAAACTGGTAGTGCGACCGAAACGTCTTCTCCGTCGGGCGGAGGGGGCTTGAGTACTGGAGCCAAGGCGGGTATTGGAGTTGGTGTTGGAATTGCCGCTTTGGCTGGACTTGGTGCCTTGTTATGGTTTGTGCTTCGAGCGAGAAGGGCTAAGCAGGCAGGTGCAGCAGCTGGAGGAGAAGCATTTAAGGCACCTCAGCAGCAACAACAAGCATGGGAGCTCGATAGTTACCAGCCCATACCACCGGCGGAACTACCAACCGAGAGCGCGGGTCATGGTGGAAATCGGACTTAATCGAAACCGTTGTGGTGTTGGATCTATGTCAAGGTCAATGATATCCATGGAAGTAATGGGAAAGGAGTGGAAAAGAGCCGGGCAACAAAGAATTAGAACCCTTTGAGGTCTAAGCGAGGGCGTTAGGAAAGCATATACATACACGAACCATTTGTTTCCTACCCTAGGATGCCGAGTTCTCTCCACTACCTGGGGCATCTCTGAGATGACGACTTCGGAAACACGACAGCCAGTCGTCGTTGTCGGCAATGGTTTGATCCCACGGGTCCACTGAGTCAAACATGATCCTCCTCGCCTCCTCTTGAAACATCCTGTCCGTTGGGATGATGCCTTGCTTCATCTTTTCCTGAGCATAACGGCCTAGATGTAAAGCTAGGACGTCGGGATACATCATTGAGGGTGAACTTTCGTTGATACCGTCCAAAGAACCTTGCTGGGTACTTGACTGAGGGGATGGCTCTGAGCCGCTCATTACCATAGCGCCTCCATCATCCCACTGCCCAAAGCTCTGCTGAGTTGCGTGCTTGATCTGAGACAGATGATCCTTGGTTCCTGGATCAGTGCTGGAGAACGGGACTAGAGCTCGAGACTCGGCTGCAATAAGATAGGGTGGTATAGCGTTGGTGACCTGGGCAGCAATCGAAGGCTCAAAGCAATGCTCCCCTTTCCAACTATCCATAGTTGCTCCAGAACGGAAATGCTTCGTGAGATGATCAACACGTTCTTGCCAAGTGTGCAGTTGGATACTGCAAAAGCCACATCTCGACGACACGGGGGGTCCTTCAACCTTCCACGAGTCAATGATGGGCATTGTCTCAACGTGATGAACAAGCCTTAGATGCTGGACGAGATGATCCTTGCGGCTGAAGAAGTGATTTGGTGCCGAATTCTGACAGCTCTCGTGATTGTGGGAGCTGAGATGCTCTGGCGTCGGGTCAAGTAAACTGCAATAAGCGCAATGACTCCTCCCTGTGCTTGGAGAGACGACTGTTCCACCGAAGGGAGTACACCGCCAGCCTTGAAGGTTAAGATGAAGTGACTTTTCGTGTCTCGCCCAGTCATACTTGCTCTTGAAAGAATCACAGCAGAACGTACAAGGAAAGACTCTCTTTCCTGCCTCCTTTCCCTTCGTAGCCGGTGTTCTCGTTCGCTTCGTAACTCGTCCGCGGGATGAATTTCGGTGTGTTATCGAGCTGGCGGATGCAACGGAAGCTGAAGAGCAGCTCGTTCCACTTCCGAAACTGACAGTCGAAGCAGCACGACTTCCCAAATGTTGACTACCAGGGCTTCCGGCCGCAGAACGATTCCGTAGTGGTGTCTTCTCTAGGGCGTCGGCAATAGCGGATAGGGATGCTGGCTCAGCCTCCGGTGGTGAGTCTTGCCATCTTTGCATAGGATCTAAACCAGTATCCGTTGATTTGCTCGGGGCGGGTATTGTTATCGGTTCGGTGGGGGGTTGCGGTTGATTACGGAGATATCGACTCCTTCGTCGTGGAAGACCAGGCTGCTGATACGAGTTGACATAATTTGAGTGTCGAGTTGATCTTCCAGATCTTCCCCTGCTTTCTGACCGTGAGTGATCTCGAACGAGGATTGTGGATGATAAGGCGGGATCCAACGGTTGGAGGTCGAGGGATAGATCCTGGGATGCTGCAGGCGGAAGCGCCCCTGGAACAACCGGAGAAGCCAAGTTTGTAATGTTCTCGGTCAATAAGCTTTGGTTTGATGATTGTCGGGTTGGGTAGGATGGTTGTAGGGGGAGGAAGTGGTTCTGTTTATCAGCACCAAGGGCGTTATTGTTGAGCTGTGTCACCAGTCCAAGCCTCGCAAAGTCCAACTCGGAGAACCTCATAACTGACCATACAAATTAGTAATAATGTCTTGAATATGTGAAATGTTGCTTACTATCGCCCTCGATGTCATCTGCGACTGGACGCCTCGCAGCTGTACCGTCATCATCGTGTGGCGCCATGAGTGGACCTATCGGTTTCTTAAACGACAAAAGGCTTCTAGATGTTTTCCAAAGTAGTTCGTGCTGCAAGAAGCCGACTCGCCCTCGCTCATGATCTTGGGAAATGCAAAAGTGGATGGGGTCATGGGTGCTTTGAAGTCGGGGGCGACCAACGAGTTTGCGTTTCCCGGGATCGGAGTCGGCTCACTCCACTCTGCTATTCCGTAAAGGGGCTAGTTGGAAGCATGTAAACGGCGTGCGAGTCGTGGCCAATAAATAAGCTTGAATGTCCTTCCTGTGATTTGACTTTCATGAGATGGTGCTTGTTGATTCATAATCACAGGGTGTTAGCTCATCTTTTATAGAATGGATCCTTTGAACGATCTGTTTAAAGATGTCTACGGTTTCTAAGATCTAATTCCATGTCTACCATCAGCGCCATATCAAAGCTTCACCTTTCCAGCCGGCCCCGAAGGCTTAACCCTGTCTGCCCAATGCTCATCAATCGTGATTTGCTCCCGTCTCGTCTTTCCGTTCCAAAATTCCTCAAATTCTTCCTTCTCTCGTCGCCATCTATTCATCTCGGTTCCCAGAAATGCCGTGATTGAGTCTGCACACTCTTGGACCTTTTCCATAGCTACAAGGTGTCCGCAGTCAAGAACCACTTCCTTGACTCGACCGGCAGCGGCTCCACCACTACCTCCGACGCCTGTACCCGTTCGTGACATCTTTGCTTCGCGCTGTTCTAATGGTGATAATTCGGACTTGTCTCCAAATATGTACAGAGTGCTGGGGCGCAGTTCGGGGAGACGGCGGAAGACCTGGAGTGGTTCAGGACGATAAAATGGGTAGCCAGGGTATTCTTGATCAGCAACTGGATCTTGGTCACTGTACTCCTCCCCTGGAATACCCCGATATGTCGGTCTAAGGAACATGAACAATTCTTGGTGTTTCGAGGTCATGAGAGTAACGCGCTCGTCAGGTTTTTCCGCCTCTGAAGGGTACAGCTCTGTCGGGGCTTGGCGAAGACCATGCTTAATCCAGAGATCGAGAACACGAGGGTCCCATGATTGGAAAAACTTGCCTCCTCTGAACCGTCCTGCTGCAGCTTCTCTGGATGGCCAAATGTCTCGACGAGGGGTGGAGGCTATTGCTGGAGGGATGCTCCCATTGGGTGCCTGAATGACGGGGTCGATCAGGACGAGAGATCGAAGCAGACGTGGGTGGTTGAGAGAGAGGAGGGAACTGTACATGCTGTTAGAGGATGCCATTTGGATAAGGAGAGGCCGCTTACAGTTGGGTACCACCCATGCTATGGCCTATTCCCACAATTGGGTGAGGTATAGAGCCTTGCTTCTGGTTGATCAGATTCATCAGATCTCTCGCGTGATCTGACCAACTAGCTGCGAACAGTCAGTGCTGATCATGCCTACGCGACCTTGACTTACGATCATTCCCGAGTATCTTCTCATTGATGACGCCCGATTGGCCTTGGTTCCACGCATCCGCTATCCAGACCGACCTGATGCGTAAGCCATTCTTGGCTGATCGCTGGTATATTTCATCCCAGAGAGGCTCATACAGTTCCTACTACCAGTTAGAGATGATTTCTGACCAGCCCCGTAACACTTACCTTGGGGAAGCCATTCGCATGAGCTCCAATGATGGTGACATCACCCGGTTGTGGATCCGGGTTATCGAGAGGAATGTACTGCTTCACCGCAAGCTTTGGGGTGTCGGAATCGCCATGAGCGGTCGCTGCAACATGATCTCTGGTATGGCAGCAGTTGACCGTATGTTCAACCACTCGGTAGAATGACGACATTCGGATTGATGTATTCCGTTTTCCAAGTTGCACAAATGGACTGGCACTGAGACTCTTCCACTGCCGTAATAATTGGCGATGCGTTCTGAACATAGCGGGCAGAAGTCTAAGAGAGGGGATGGACGGTGTCTTATTGTGATTCTTAGGCCCGGGAATGAAGCATGTTTATACCAATGATCGCGTTAAATCCGACCTCGGCGTTTTTGATGATTCCGAGTCTTATGCAAACCCCGCCGCAAACCGAAGCCATCTCAAATGCCTCGGTTGAAAGGCGCATCGTCTCCAATATCTCCAATTGAAAGTAATGAGGTTGTAATATTGTACTAACTGTCTATGTGTCTATTTTTACGCCAATTTTCCTCTTCCCTGCCATTTCTTTTACAGATAATTCTTTGCCAGCTCTTCATCTCCCTGTCGATGCAAAATCTGTCTTACAAGATCGTCATTGATAGGTGTCGGTACACCAACTTCTCTTCCTCTTTGACACCAATATCCATTGATGAACTCAATCTCCGTCTTCTGCCCTCGCCGTAGATCCACCACCATTGAGCAAGTTGTCTCTGCCGTTTTCTGGATAATACCGTTCACAGTCGCTTCCAGTTTATCCACTGAGAATCGCTCCAACACACCAGGCATGCCGCGCAATTCAGGAAGTGCGTAGACGACTTGAGATATCTCGGTGAGGATAGCCCGCCGCGTCTCGGGAATCGTGAACAGGAATCCGTTCTTGGCGTCATTGAGGGCGCAAAGAGGATTGCAAAAGGCATTGACCGTGAGCTTTTCCAGCTGGATCTGGAAAACGCCGGGAAATGTGTATGACGTCGCGTTGAGCCGTGGCACCAGAGGTAGAGCTTCTAGCAGATATGGAATAGGGCCTGTGCTCTTCTCCACGGCCTTCCCGCTCCTGGGGACTAAGCCCAGAGACGTTGCCGCAAACCCCGTATGGACAATGTTGAATGGAGAGTTGAGTGTGACACCATGCGATATTACACCGGTGATATAGTTCGGCCGTGTTTCTTCGTCTGTAAAAACGTGCTTGTTCACGTCCTCGATCATGCCCGATCCGTTTTGGAGGAACAAAACGTATGAAGAGGCATTGAGTCTGTGTTTGAGTGGCCTCAAAGCCGATGCAGTCTGGGTGGTTTTTGTCGAAACGATGAGGTTGTCGATAACCTCGTCCGTGACAGGTCCCAACTGCGTTGATTCGTGTCGATGCCATTGTTCGTCTTGCCAAACCTCAAGATTGTAATTGCCGTGGTCAACAATATCGCCTTCTCTCGTCTCAATCGTGATTTTACTTCCACTGTCAACGAAATTGTCGACAAGAGAAGCTCGATGAAGGAGCAAGGTAATCGATGGAGTAAGAGGAGGAGGCACCTCGGCGAGCGAATGTGCAGCAAATGTGCCAATGCTTCCTAGTCCGAGGACATGGACGCGAGGTTGTCTAGCCTTGACAGTCATGGTTCTTGTCCAAGTAAAATGCTTTGATGTTGATGTGTAAGTGTGAAGCCCACGTAGCGAGACTCGTCTACCCCAGGCCATGACGAACTCACCTCTTTATATCCGGAACCTCAGAAAAAAAAAGCACGATTTTAATGAACAGAGGCATAAAGAAAATGTCAAGTGAAAGGCATTTTAATGAACAGAGATAGACAGAAAATATCAAATAAAAGGCGTGTTAATGAACAGAGGCATACAGAAGATGTCAAGTGAAAGGCGTCCTTGAATCGCAATTTCTGCCAGGCTTGCGGCAAGTCCGGCTCATGGCAACACGCCTTACGCCCATGGCTATGGAGCACAAGGCGTGATTTTGAAGGATGTCGAAGCCCAGAGAGTTGGGAATAGTAATCAATGTAGATATACGAAGTACAAATGGTGTCATTTTCGTTCCGCAGCACATATTACTGGCAAGGTAAAAATGCTGTGCACAATACTCCCCAAGTAGTTAGCAGTTGAGTTTCGCATCATATATCCCAACATGATTCAATTCCTTCCCGCGCCTTCTAGAAGTTTACGGCATCCGGTACCAACGATTCGAGCCGCTGTGGGTTCACGGCAGAGCAGCTAATCTCGGCATCTGATAGGCGCGGGCGTAGGGCGTGAGGCGTAGGGCGTAGGGCGCGAAAAATAGCCTTTCTCGGCCCCATACCGGAGCCGAGATTTCGGGCCTGGCGCCGCTCTGTGATATCTGTGCCGAGGCAAAAGGGGTTGAGGAAACACATGGCAAATCCACGCATGTCGTCCTATCAAACCTTCCTTTGTTTTTCTGTGAACTTGGTGATACTTCCAGAAGAATATCCACCCTTCACGACCGCTGAAAACGAGGACAACTTGTTGAGAGTGTGGGAAGATGGGTAAGTTTCCAGATTGAAGGTGCGGATATACGTGTCAAAAAGTATGTTCTATTCCTCTTTATCCTCCTTTACGCAATCTACCTGAACAATCGAATGCCACAGTCCTCCACCAGAACTCCTCTCTACAACCATGGCCGATAGCTGGTTTCCGTACACACACCCCGAATCGAGCCCAAACGCATACCGCTGTCCCTGAATTGTCTCGCCTCCTTCAGCCATCTTGACTTGAATATCCATCTCTAACTCAACCTGGAGTCCAACCTTGGCGTCATGGCCATACACAACGATGCTCCTCTCCTCAGGAGCCTTGATCGAGTTTTGCGCTCGGCTCCAAGCGACGCACCACCAGTCACCCTCACGACTTTCGAGTGGCCATCCGACGAGCCCATCTCGATAATGGCCACTGTATCCGCGTCCTTCGTTGAGTGATTCATCTAGCTGTGCCCATTTGGCCTTGATTGCCTCATCTGTTGTCTCCTGGAGAGCAATGAACCTGCGGATCCGAGATCGAACCCCCTTGACCACATCAGCTCGAATCTCTTCCACGTCGACATCTGCGTCGGGATACACGAGGCCACGCATATTCATAACCGCCCAGTGATCTTGTTCCTCGAATGGTAGATGAGGTACTAGGCCGGCATGCGCGATGAGGAGCGTTCCCGCATTCCAAGGTGGACTGACGCCGCCTTTCAAGGGGATGCGCAAGATCAGCGGTAGGGATGATAACCAAGATATTTGCTCCTCGTTCAGTAAAGCCACTGTTGTAAAATCCTTCTCTGCGCTGTATCTCTTGAGGCTTTCGGGGTCGTGAGGCTCCGTGACAATTTCCCCCTTTGCAGGTAACGCAGCCTTCTCACCAGATGCAGTCTCTTCAACAGGCTTCTCGGTCTGAATCTTCAAATTCGGGTCCCTTTTCAAAGCGGCATGAGCTGCAAGCACCCTATCCTCGTTGTTCCCCCTCACGGCGCTGGCGCCCAGATCCATGGCCAGCTGCACTACACCCGCGCTATCGGGACCCTTGTTGACCAAGTCGCCGACAAAGATGAGGTGATCGCCATTACTTCTGTCAAATTTGACTTTTTCGAGTAGTTTCTTGAGCTCTGGGAGATGACCGTGAACGTCGCCAACAATAATGAGCCGCTTTGGTTGAGAGTCGTGTTCCTGGTCTCCTGAGGGGATGTATGTTTCGTCCAAGTCGACGACAACTTTCGATATTAGGTGCCATGATGATCCACGACTTGCTTCAGAATTTACAGCCGGTGTTGAGTGTTCCATGGGGAGAGATATTGCTGTGTTTCAGTGTTGGATAAGGAAAAAAGCCTCAGTGAGACTGGACGAATCAGCTTATTGCTTTTGTCATGGCCTCCACATAAGCTTCTGTGACGACGCCACCCAAACGGTGACACAAGTTGCTGCCTAATGAATCTAGACAGCTGCCAATGAGCGTTTAAACTTGAGGAAAACGCAGATATATTAAAGAAAAACACGGGCGTGCCAAAACTTCCTAATTGTAAAGCTTTTCGCAAGGGGGGTTATTAAGCAAATACGCTGGGTCAGTTGCCATGAAGGTATACCAAGTCTGGGGTAAAGACTTTCCAAGAAAGGCTGCCTTTCATTCGGAACAGTCTGCGCATTTCCGACGAAATGATGTATCCCCCTATGGCTTAGGACCGATGTCGGTTCAAATGATGCCCAACGCTAGAATCCTAGGCTGAACTCCAACCCCGAGACCTCCAACGGATCTATCCTGGAGCCAGTTTCGTGCCTTATTGCACATGTATCGTCTAGGATGACAGGCCCTCCTTATCTACCGCCACTACCTCGGCAGCCACAAGGTCATCGAACCGCTCGGCCTTGGTTATGGGCAACAGAGTCTCGCCAACGGCCCTGCTATTGAGCCATCGGATAACAAGTTGAACCTCTAGGGTTATAATTGGCGTATAGAGGTCGATGAGACGCGAAGGTCGAATAATAACCTTACCCCCCTGAAAATAAGCCTGGGTAATGCGAGCAGAAAATCGACTATGGAAGCTGATAACTAAAACCTAGATAAATATTAGAATACTTGGGTATCTAAAAGAAAAAACGAACTTGTGAGATAATAAACTTACAGGATAGATATAATGGTTAAGGTAGACGCGGGGCCGGCGGATTTGCAACCTGAGAAGGTCGACAGCGGTCCGGAGTTCGCTACGAAGCATCCCTTGGCGAAGCGGACGTGATGAGTCATAGACGGTAAAAACTGCATGTGGAACATGACGATCGAACCTGCGCCCGCCATGCTCCCACTGGTAGCAGGCACCGCTCGTCCAGTAATCCGCGTGTGGCTGGCCGTCTTCGGGAGAATACCAGATTCGGTACGAGTCTGGTGCTTTGCGATGGTCGGTACGCCTATGCCCAACGTCAGAGATTGGATGTGGTCAAGAAGTGGAAGGAAAATTCTTACATATAGTGCCACCAACTAGAGTCCTCACCTGCTGCCGCCTGACAGAACTCAGCTAGATACGTGGCGTCATTCAAGGGGCCGGCAAAGACATGGTGGAGGCCGTTGGTTCGATAGTTGGGGTGTACATCTGGTTGCATGAGTTCCTGGACTCTTTTCCGGATGTAATGGTTGTTAACCGGCTCCAGTTGTGGCCATCTGCGTGAGGATAGCCCTTCCCCTTCAGATAGGACGTCTATCCCGTGTTCCATGTTCTCGACGGGGCCCGGTAGGAAGAAGCGTGGATCAAGATCAATAGGGTTATCATCGTCGATATTAAAAGAGGAGCCTCGCACAATGGAAAGTTTCTCCAGCGCGTCATCGTCAAACTCTGTGATCTTATATAACTTGTCGAGTTTATGTTGAATGCTGGTGAGCTGGCGCACCTCTCGTTCTCGGATCGCATAACGAGAGTCTTGGGAACCGCCGTGCTCCTTGCTCGGTATCGTCGTGGGCATGATGGCGAGAGAGAGAGAAATCCAGGCGTAGGCGAGGTAGCTAGGTAAAAAATGGACGAATGGGAAGGATGTCTTGAGAAGAGAATAGTGGTCGCGCTCTTTTTTTGTGGTTTCTTTCTGCTACTTTTTAATTGCTTGTTGATTTGGGAACTCAAGCGGCAACGAGGCGGTCTCCACAGTAATAAATAGTTATTGGTGGGCTCGCTGTGATGCACAGCTAACATCTCACCTTTTCACTCGTGTTAGTTAATAAGGTTCACTTTAGCCGCAACAGTAAATTTTCTTCCTTTAAACTTTTTGGAAGCAGCCGTAGAAGTTTGTTAGGTTATAGTATTTTTCAATTAATGTCTTATGATGTACTGTACGTGTCAAGACCTGTTTTCTTCGTCATTATTGCTGACGGACGGCTTCTTCTGGACGTGTTACCAAGCCCACAAAAGTAGCTTCCATAATAAACATTTCAAGAGGGCCCCAGAAGTCAATTCCCATTAACAGTCCCAGGTCATGAAAAAGCTACTTAATTTATGTCGCGAACATGACCAGGCTTTAGGAGCCCTTGGGCGAGGAGAAGCGGGGCATATCTCGCACTTGAAACCGGCAAAGGAGGATCACCGTCTAAATTGCGTTAAGAGCTTCCCAGTAGCATTCAATCTGTTAAATTTCTTCATATATTTCATGCAAGTTACCAAGGATACAAAAGGTATATATTTTACAGGCCTGGCTTTAGGTCGACGCACAATGCATAGGCGCCTACGTTATCGTCAGAACTTGCCCCTTTTGTATCGAGTGCCCTAATTATTATTGCCAGTACTGAACAATAGTATTAATCTAGCTCTACCTTCTTATTCTCCTGCAGGAATCTACTATCAGGTTAAGGGAATTATCACATCTATATCTATCTCATCGCCCCCTATTGAATTAAGGCTGGTTACCCTGCAGCTCTTGGGCTGCGTCTTTCCCAGTGAGGTAATCCGTCAACGTATACAAGAGGAGTATCAACTCCTCTATGTGATCCCATTCATCCAGCTTAAAGGCACTGAACTGGTGCATGACCAAGAACCCCTCCGTCTTTCTCGAGTGTCGGGCTGCCATACCCCTCTTGGGCGCCTGTGGAGTAGTCTCCTGCACCTTTGCCCCTGGCTGGCTGGGCGTGACCGGAGATCCGGGACAAAACTTGACTCTCTTTGGGAGCCTATTCTGTCCCTCTTCGCTGGACGTGCTTGAGTCAGCATGACGTCTCTTTCTCCAAGGCTGAGCTTCAGGCGTGTCGGTCGGCCATTCGATATTGTCTCCCCTGACGTGCTGTACGTAAAGATCATCGTACTCAGCGATGGTGATGTACACCTCATCGAAGTCTTGGGAGATGAGCAGCCGACTATAAAAGATTAGCTATGGTTGGGTAATGATAGGGATTACAAACCGATATGTCTTGCTCTCAGGCTTGGTTGGCAGGAGGCCTCTCGTATTCTCCGTCGATATCCAGGCGGCCATTTCAGCACCCTCCTGAATCTGGACTGACCTTCGGTTACCCTCAGGGCTGCTTCGACGGTATGGCTTGACTTCGATGATTGCCAGGGTATCAGTGTCGTCCAGGGGCCGGTTATCGCGCTTGGCTTGCAAGCAACCATCGGTTCGCGCCGTCATCACGTTGCACCGCTCAGTGCGGTTATTGGGATTAGAGTGACTGACGGAAAATTGTTTGTGAACAATTGACCAGCTGTATGGTCGACGAGAGGGAGCCTGAAGCAAAGGCATGCACACGCCCTGCAGCAAAAGAAGGAATGTCATATTGACGAGGGCCTCATCCGGACGGTGGTTGTTTATCAGTCTGCCATCAGAGCTGGTGCCGGACCCAGGTGTTGATGTTCCATCCCTGACGCGCAGGGAGCCAGCGGCAAAGGACGAGCCAAACGTAAGCGAGACATGGGAATTATGGCTTGAAGGGGCAGGGGAGGGCAGGATGCTTGAGGGAGGCTCCAGTGAGCTGCTGCCAGAGCCAGGAACCCAATATCGTGGTCGAACAACATTGCGCCGGGGTCGGGGACGCTGGTGTCCAGGCTGCACCAACAATCGGTATGGGTCTGTATCATCGTGGATGCTGGCAACATCGGGATTTCTGAGAGCGGGCAATCTCTTCAGGAGCTCGTTCAGATTCAACTTCCATGATGCCATGTATGACTATGACATGGGATTGTGGTTTTGAGACCGGAGAGTTTGCATCCATGGCTCACTAGCTAGATTCTTCTGGGCCCTTATTCTGAGCTCAGTGCCTTGCCTACCAAAAATAGCCTCATGCGTCAATCTTCTAGAAACGGGGCGCCAGAGGATTTTTAGGAGGAGCCAGTTATGATATTGGAGTTTCGATGCTGAGCCAAAAGAATCAGGGTAAATATCTGAGATCCGGATGGCTGCTGGATCTTCGATATTGTAATTCTTTTGGATAACTGAAACCCACTCACTGGGTGAGGATGGGATCAACTGATATGCCATGTTGGATGGGTTGATGAGTGGGAGTTAGATGAAAGATGGACGCGAAACAGAGTCTTGGGGGAGTGAACGCGTCGCCTTGTGTACGCGCCAAATTTTAGTCGCGTCGCCTTAGTCTCATCCGGACTAGCAACGGAGTCGGGTCAGTTGACTTGCTAAATTTGGACTAGAGACGGCCCCACTGCGGTCCGACTTTTTGCTCGATGAGGAAATAAAACGGAGGCGGCTCGCACGGACCTGAAACGATCCACCTATTATATGGCTTGCTTTCTCTCCGAGGGAGAGGTGGTCTTCAGGGGTGGCAGTGGCTGTTCCTAATCGGTAAGTTGACAAGATCCCTCTTAGTGATTCCCCATAACACTAACAACTACAGAGGGCATCCTCACTTGTTTTCTTGGAGTTCTCGCCTATCTGTATTTTCCCCACTCTGCCTACAGTTAATGGCCGGAGGTACCTGACTTTGTGCTGATCATTCGCAGGACGTTGCCTTTAAATTATTCCATTTGCATTACCGTTATTATATCAAGTAAATAAAACAGTCTTACACTTTTTTTATGCGATTTCAAGCAGCCCATGAGTACCCTTTTTAGCCTATTCACGACGCTACAAGCGCTCATATTAGAACCCCGACCAGTTTTACCAAACTCAACTCCATGTCCTACTAACCCTTCTGATCATTCTCGGATAAACGGCATTATATCACTACTGCGATAAACCCTGTTCCTCTCGTTCATCGTTTATCCTCGTTTATTTGTATTCGAGGCGCTAAAAAGTCTTCCCCGCAACTTCAACGTCTCGGGAAGTGAGTCGGCATCTTGGTTCGGGATGTTGGTCTAGGGTGGGAATGTCCCCCCCACTCTCGCCGCCTATCTTACCCATCTAAAACCCAGGCCCTCATTTTTTGTTGACAAGTTCCGTCTGACTTTTTATTGTTGACATTCACTGTTAAATTTACTCGTATTTAGATCTCTACACTACAGGGGGTTCGCGTTATAAATACCAACGCTTAACACACTCTTAATCGACATCAGCAATTAAGCAAGCTAACGATCTATACCAAAATGTCCTTGACATGCACCACCCCTGTTCTTTCTACCCAACTATCCTCCCCTTCAACCACTTCCGTGCCACTCCCTCCCAAAGACGTCATTCTCAGCCTCAGAACAGGCAAAATACGAAACCTCGGAACCGCCAAGATCCGCTCTGCCATCAACAAACACCCACGAAACGGGAAAGTCCTACTCAACACTCTAGGATTCGACGGAGATGAGCAAGCTCATGATACACACGGAGGCCCGGATAAGGCTGTTATGCAGTACTGTTCTCGCCATTACGAGACGTGGAATGAGGAAGCACCCGGTCGAGCGCATTTGTTTCAAATCGGGGGATTCGGAGAAAATATTTCGTCGGCGTACATGAGCGAAGACAATGTCTGCATTGGGGACACTTTTCGTCTTGGAAGCGAGGTCATTCTCCAGGTTTCGTTACCTCGACAGCCGTGTTTCAAGCTCAACCACCGGTTTCAGTACAAGAAAGCCTCCAGCTCGTCTCAAAACAGTGGACGAACTGGCTGGTATTACCGCGTGATCAAACCTGGGCATGTCGAGGTCGGCGACGAGTTGGAATTGGAAAAACGCATCAACCCAACATGGTCGGTCTCTCGAGTCCAGCAGATATTATACCGTGACACAAACAACAGAGAGGTGCTTCTAGAGCTTTGTCAGCTTCCAGGACTTGCAGATGAGCTTGTCCATCTTTTTACCTCACGTCTCACAAAAGGGGTTGAAGACATGAGTGGGCGTCTGGGTGCTATTCCCATGGAGTGGAAACCATTCAAGCTTATCGAAAAGACAACATTGACACCGAGAATCTGCAAATTCGTCTTTGCTGAAGTGGATAAAGATCTGAACCAAGATGTTTCGCTTCCTCCGTTTCCCCATGTTCGACTCAAGTTTGGACCCGACTTTTGCTACACCCGGGCGTACTCGGTCGTGTCTGGAGACTTTGGCAAATTTGAGTTGGGTATAGCGAGAGCGGACGATTCCCGAGGCGGTTCTCGCTTTCTGCATCAACAAGCCAAGGTTGGAGACGTTTTTGAGGTGGCAAGCGGCAAATCATCATCAAAACTTGACTCTGAACGCAACCTTGGGGCGGCAAAGCACATTTTCGTTATCGGTGGGATAGGAGTTACTGCATTCATGTTGACGATAAAGTCGCTTCTAGATGCTTCGGCTTCACTGGAAATACACTATGCCGTACGCAGTC
The DNA here is from genome assembly GCA_013363205.1 of Fusarium tuaranense. NCBI lineage: Eukaryota > Fungi > Ascomycota > Sordariomycetes > Hypocreales > Nectriaceae > Fusarium > Fusarium tuaranense. The sequence continues at coordinate 100,472 of JABEEN010000841.1, read as the reverse complement.
GTCGTGACGCCGCCTATCTGGATCAGCTACCTATCCACTGCACAACGGTATATGCTAAAGACGAGGCTCGACGACTCAATCTCGATACCATCATTCCCCCATGGAACGAAAGCGACTCGCCTGTCAAGATTTATTCATGTGGGCCAAGCTCATTGCTTAAAGCTTTGAAGAACTGCACAACGGCGATGGGCTACCCGAGCACTGCTTTACACTTTGAATCATTCCAAGTTCCCGACGAGGGACCTATGGAACCATTCCAAGTCCAACTCAAGTCAACCAAGCAAATCTTGCCCGTGCCAGCCAAAAAGTCATTACTGGACGTCTTGAAAGAGGCAGGTTTCGACATCGAATCATCATGCCATGTTGGAAATTGTGGAACATGTATGGTAGATCTGGTCAAAGGAGATGTTGATCATCGAGGAGTTGCACTTGATGACGAGCAGAAGAAGGGTTTCATGCTGAGTTGTGTGAGTCGTGGAAGAGGGAGAATCGTTATCGACTGTGAATAGGTAGTTCCGGAGTAGCTTTAGCGTCCCCGTTATCTGTAAATCGTTTCTCTTTTGGGAAGGCAGCCGGGATGTCAACAAAAAAATGAGACGAGCGGGTCTTCTTGTCAACATTTATCTCCTCCAATCCTCACATCTCACGGTTGTCAGCATCTTTCCTTCTGGCCAAAATTTCCCATTCCCGATCACGATGGCTAAACGCGGAAGACCAGCTCTCCAACTCTCCGTTAGCGAGAGACTTGAACGAAGACGTGCACAGCTTGCTCGATCTCAACGCAAATCGAGAGCACGAAGACGAGACCCTGGAGGCTGTCGCTCCTCACACCAATGCGCTTCTCCTCCCGAGACCTCATCATCATCTTCAGAAGACCCCACAGCCATCATGGCCCCTACGTCGGATACGAGACAACAGCTGGGCGTTTCATCTCCAGACATGAACCCACAGCCTCCTGAAACTCACCGAGACAACTTCTCGTGGATGGAGGCTGTGCTTGATAACTCACCGGCAAGTCCCGATTTGAATATCCTGGAAAGATCAGAGGCTCATTGTTTAAGCAGAGTACTGGAGGCGGCCGAGTACGAGTATCACGCGCCCCTTGAGCTAGATACGACGGATCCTTCAGTTTTTCGTCCAAACTTAGACAACTCTGAAGATCCGAGTTGCTCTATACTACCAGGATCAGATAGCGCATATCTCGACAACAGTTTCTGCACACAAGTCAGTACCTGCACGAGCGCTGCGGAAGCTACACTCCTATCTTGGTTGGTTCCCGAAGGGAATTCGCCAGACTCATTGCTGTATCCAGAGACTGTTTTGGACTCTTCTTTTACCACTATCCAGGGTGAAAACCACCACTTCTCTCTGGAGCAGAATAACCAGACGACGCAAGGACCTAACATGGGTAGCCTTCTCAGCGACAATTGGACGTCTTCACCCTTCATTCCGCCGCCAGACAGTTTTGCTATGGACGCTCCCTTGTTGGACGGGCAGGAATGGGACGCTATCCCACATTTCACCGCGCATCCCTTCACCATACGAAGAGGCTTCAACGACTGGCGCACTGTCCAACTCATATTGACATTTGCCGTTTGACGAGGTCAGTTTTCATGCTATGGTAGACTTGCTGCATTTCTTGCTCACAACTGTTTACTAAGCAGGTAATACCTCTCTAATTGGCCAAGACACCATGCATGACAAGCCATTAGATGGATAGGAGGGTCTACTAGGTTAAGACAATACCGGCAGCCACAAGATAATTCTAGGGTGTATAAGCCTGCATTTTGATACACGCAGGATCGTTATATACATGTTTGACTCTACTGCATATAGTGGCTACCCCGCAACTATACCATCAGGCAGCAAAAGGTATATCTCACCTCAGCTTGCTTGTCTACCCAGGCTTGATCAATATTTCTCTCAGAAGTGTTCAATTCACAATGACAACATGTACTTGCTCAACCCCAAAGGGGCCCCTCTCGCTGATGGAGCGGCCAATTCCCCTGCCCGAGACAACCAGCGAGCATCTTTGTGCCCAATGTGCCTCTCTCGATCTCAGCGCATACCTACAATCAGAGGACAGTCGACCTGACAAAAGTGGGTTACGTTTGAAGGGCACAATGGGCTCCGCCTGTCCTCTTTGTCGCTTTCTGGCGACGACAGCATCAATCGGATATTCAAAACCGTCGCCAGGTTTGGACACCGAGATTGTGTATAATCTCGAGACAGTGTCATTCCCTCTCGCATTCGATTGGCATCTCGGAGATACCATGCAAGGCGAGAGTCTATTTGGCTTTCACCTTCTGAGAGTCTTCAGTGGATATTCCTTTATCCCCGACTACATCCTGCCGGTTGACGAAAACTCGCAAAATTCCAAGCGACCTACTCTCCGCGAAATCAGCCCTACCTCGATCGACTTTTCCATCTTGCAAAGCTGGTTACTTCACTGTCAGAATCATCACTCAGCCTCATGCGCACCGCCGGATCAAGACCCCTTGCAAGACATCTCTGGCTTGAAGCTGATAGATTGCCAAACAAGACAAGTCGTAAAAGCACCCAGGGATGCAACATATGCGGCTCTTAGTTACGTATGGGGCAAGTCTCATGCCGCCGAATCGACAGTCCTAAACCGGTCCTCCTTGCCGGAAACTGTGCCAAGAACCATTGAAGACGCGATGCAAGTGGTGCCCCGACTTGATCTCAAATATCTATGGGTAGACAAATATTGCATCGACCAGTCCAGCCCTACCGAGCTCGCACAGCAAATTTCCATCATGAACATGATATATAGCGCTGCGTTCTGCACCATCGTAGCAGCTTGTGGAGAGGATCCCTCCTTTGGACTGCCTGGAGTTGGTTTAACAACGAGACCAGAACAACCAGCGATCCGTCTGAACGGACGGGTTTGGGTGTCAAGCCTTGGGGACCCTGCAACGGCGATTAGGACGTCAATTTGGGCCAGCAGGGCCTGGACCTACCAAGAGGGGCTATTTTCTAGACGGCGTTTGGTCTTCACGGAGAAGCAGGTCTATTTCGAGTGTAACACCTTCCGGTGTTGGGAGACGGTGAGCTATGACCTACACTCTGAGCCGGACAAGAGGATTGTCCCTGCTGGCGGCGGGATATCTGATACCAGCTTCGGCGACGAGCCACGCGGTGGCCTCGATAAACACATTATAGCGTACACCGCGCGGTCTTTGTCATTCCAACGCGACATTATAAATGCTCTCAGCGGAGTCTTTCGACTATATTCGCGAATGCCGACTCCGACGCGCCACTTTTGGGGTGTTCCCATGGACTACAACTCGCGCTGGACTTCTGGCTGGCCAGCCAATAGTGCCGTGATCAAGCCAAACCCTTCCCACCGGTTCGAGGGACATATCGATGCTGCTTTCGCCCGCGGCCTCTGCTGGCACTTGGCTATGCCTTGTCCCCGGAGGCCGGGTTTCCCCAGTTGGTCATGGAGTGGTTGGATCGGGCCACTAGGACACTTCGCCTGGGGCTCTTTGGACAAATTCGGAGATAGTCAAGTTAATATTTGGCTGCAGAGAGACAATGGAGAGCATGAAAGGTTGAGCGAGCCTGTCATTGACAGCATTAGCAAGTGTGGCCCAGCATATCCGGGCTATAGTCCAATACTTCGCATAGAGGCATGGGTAATCGACACAAATCTCACCTATCTCGCCGATGGCCTCAACGACGCCAGAATTCACCAACATCGTAATCATCGGCTGTTCATCTCCATGGAAGCGGGGGGCAATGACGGTATACTTCGATGGCCTGTCCTGCTCTCGGTGCAAGCGGCGGAGCGTGATGAACTGCATGGAGAGCTCTGTCGAGAAACTTTGACCTGCGTGCTATTGAGCAAGGCTTCGAGGTTTGGACTCTTGGTGCGTAGGCGGACCGGGGGGATCATGGAGAGGATAGGGCATGTGCACATTTATCCGGCAATTTTGGATTCGGAGGATTCTTTTGATGATACGGATGATCATGATACGATTTACAGCGATTTTCTTAAGGATATTGACTTGTTTGATATTGCTCCTCGAGTTAGACGCACAATCCTACTAGGCTAACTAAATCAGATGATATCAACGTTGAACCTTAGCTAGATGCATGCTTCAAGGTAGCTGACACCTCTCAAGCGGTCTGAGGACAAGCTGCTCAAACTTTTCATCCACTATGTCCGATCCAGGATTCTCGCCAGAGCCCCCCAGGACCCCTGACAAGCAAGACTCGACAGCAGAGGCGAACTGAGCGCCCAGTGTCCCTTCCAGAAGCGGGACCCATCTCAAAAGCAACTCTTGTCTCATCTGCTCCCGAGTCTGCGTCCGATCAGTAGCAAACCGCCGGAGTCGGCACCAGAGTCCAATCTCGAGCAGCACGAGCCCGAGGCTGTAGTAGTCGTACTCTGCGAGATAGCCACTCGCCTTGCTCGCGTCAGGCGCATCGGCGCCTGCATATCTTGGGTGCCGATATGGTATTCGAGCCGAATCGCCGTGCATTTTGTTAGAGTAGTCTGCGTTGCCTGGACGGCTGTGCGAGAAGCCGATGAGGGATGGCCGTCCGAGGGAGAGTTTCCGTGGGGGAGCGTCGTTACCTTCGTTTGTCATCCTACTCCTGCCACGATTGACTTTAGTGGCATCGTCGTAGAAGAAGAGGAGGACGTTGTATGAAGAGATGCTCTTGTGCCACCACTCGATCTTGTGGAATTCGAAGACAGCAGCGGCAAGGTCGCGAGCCAGCCTCAGCCGCTCGTTGATGCTTACGAAGAGACCAAGATCCAGGTTAATTGGGTTAGAACGGAACATGCCGAGGACCTCAGCAAGATGACGAACCCTTGGTCGATGCTGCATGCCAACACCAGCAGGGGCGTCGGGATACCGGTAGAGAAGCCTGATGCGCTTCTGCTTCGTATCGAGACAGATGCCCGCGCAGTTGAGTGATCGAAACAGGGATGCCTGCTCACGTGGCAGGCTCATGACCATCTCGAGGCTAGAAAAGAGCCGCTCGCTCATCTTCTCCTGGTTGTAGTCGGCGCTGAGTATCTCTAGTTCTTCAACGATGACGGGTGTTGTTGATCCATCCTCCGTCAGATTGCCGAGCCTGAAACTCCGCACTTCCCGCGACTCTTCCTCCTCTTGATGTAAGTATTCTTTCCCGCTGTCTTCGGAAACGTCGTCTGATTCGATCCCATCTTCACTCTCCTCGCTCTCGGATGAATCTTCGTCTCTTGACTGGCTGTGTCCTTCCCCCTCGGTATCGTACCATGAAGTCTCTGCGTCACTGCGCGACAGTAGGGTTACCTCCTCAGGTTGCATCTTCGGAACTGCGCTTTGTGACTTTTCCATGAGTCTCGCCACGTTCGCAGCACACAATAACATTTTGACCTTTTCATTCGACGTAGACTCGCCCAGTCCCAGCTTAGGTCTCACAGTCAAAGACTTGGCAACGCTGGAGCTTCCTCTAGACTTCCTAATCATCTCCTGTGCCTTGGGCATGACCTTTAGCTCCGCGAGAGTGCGTACACTAGACTGGTCCGCAGGGCTGAATGGAGCAAGAAGCTGGCTGTTGAGGCGTCTCAGCCGGGCGAATAACGGCGTGTCATCGCGGGCTGCGTCGGCGAGGAGCTGGAACTCGTCTCGGATGGCGCATACAGTGCTGTATACTTGGGTGAAGACCGCATGTGTTCCCAGAAACTGCTGCTCTGGGTCCAACGACGCGCCGTCAATGCGATTAAGCCATTCAAGAAATACCTGTCTCTCAACGGCGTATTCCAGTCCCATCGACTGGCCCGGCTGCTCTTCATCATTTCTCCCATCGATCGAGGTAGTTTCCGCTGACGGCTGGCTTTGGAGGTATGCTTGGATCGGCTCAGACGCTTTCTTTAGCGTGATGCAGCGAAGACAACGCACCACCTCCGAAATCTCGGGGCGGACGCTCGGTTCGATAGACAACATCTTTCTGATGAGCTCGACCAGTTCGACCTCAGACGCGGTGCGGTCCGTCGAACTACTTGGACGCCAGTTTTCGCCGGCGAGCCACCTTGCAACTCCCTCATGAGGCTGCCCACGTTGATGAAATGAGCAGCATACGAACTCTACAGAGGTACCTGGCATGGTCGTAGTAAATTCGCGCTGCTCGCTAAAGTTCTCAACCTCCAACGGACCTCCCTTCATGTAAGCCAGGAGGACAGCGAGTATGCAGCCCAGCGACCAAATGTCTGCTGGACGGCCAGTCCCACGCGTTGGGTGTAAATACACCGTGTAGTCGCGCCGCTCTGGCGCCTCAAAGTTGGCATCGCGATCTACATCGAGATGCTCTAGTTCTTCCTGAGAACTGGTAATCTTTGAGAGTCCAAAGTCGGCGAGAATGAACCGGGCACCGTCGACTAGGATGTTTTTCGGCTTCAAGTCATGATGGCAACCTAAGAGCTTGAGGTCCATGTCGTCGTTGCTGAAGCAGTGTAGGTTCTCGAGAGCCGACGCCAGGCCGCAGATGGCACGGTAGATGGTCTCATCGTCACGGAGAGCTTCTGGCCGAGGGTCCGTCTTAAGGAGGTTGTGAAGATCGCCGCCTGTCGCTTCTGGGAAGAGAAAGTTGTGTGTTCCTCCTCGCGTATATGAACCGCAGAGTTCGAGAATGCTCTCATGCCGAGTCGAGTTGAGCAGCCGCAGACAACGTACCTCGCCCTTGTATTCCTGATCCCCTTGGGATTTTAGTTGTTTTTTCACAAGTGACAAGCCCTATTAAGCGTGAGCATCGGGATTCGTTCGTCGAGAAGAATATTGATGATTGGGCGGGAAGATAAGTTACCTTTGTGTCGGCGTCGCCAAACTTGATCGGGGGCAATGTTGCTTTCGTTACTGTCCCAAAATTGCCCTTTCGAGCCTTCTTTTTGCTGGTTCCGGGATCGTGAGCAGCTTGGAGGAAGGGCAGTCGAATCTCCAACCCATATATCCGATGCGGTATTCCTTGAGGAAACGTCGGCACGGAGAACATGTACTGAGCCTCCCAGAATTTCGCACCATACTCGGGAAACTCTTCCTCCAGCTTCTTCTTCTCGAGTGGTAGCTTGCTGTCTGGGCCGCTGTTCTTGACTCCCAGGTCCTGGGCAAAGAAGTGGCGAATCAAGCCGGGCTGGCCGATCATCACCAAAGTCGCAAACGTGACAATTCCGCTCTTCTGAACCCTCTTGGCCACGTCCTGACGCTCATAATCCTCAGTAGCCCCGTCATCAAGCACTTGTTGGATCTTGTCCAGAGTGAGCAGATCGGCAAGCCACGAGTAAGGCACGAAGTCGTTGTCATCGAGATTCCTCCGCGCCCTCTCCCTGATTGCTTTCTGCAGTTGTTCTAGATGCGACATGCTGTAATTGGGAAATCGGAAACACGGGGGAACCTACTTTGCGACCAAGAGCAGTATTTCCGAGGCAGATATCGATGGGGATAATGCAGATGGAGAGTTACGTCTTGCATGAGATTGGCTGCCACTAATTATATAACCTGACCAGATCCCCTGTTCATTCTCGGCTTAGGTATGTTGCAGATACGTAAGCCCTCCTACGCCAAGAGGGGGTCTTGCAGCTTCGTACATGGTACGTCCTCTGTTCCTCTGTTGTTCTCCCGCCCATTTACTTCGTCTCCTCCTCAAAGAGACTAATCTTTTCCTCCTACAAGATGTTGTCAGAACTATCTCTGCTAGAAAGAAAACGCAAAAGCCATGGACGGAACATTACCTACCTCAGTCAGTAAACGAGGGACGTGAAGAATGACGACATCTTCGTCGGGGTCGACCTAGTTCAGGTGATACCACTTTTAACGATTACTCAAGAGACGACGAGTTGGCAAGTTGAATGTTGATCGACATACTTTAATCTGACATTTGACGCCCGGAAAGAGCTCAGATAACCTCACGGCTATTTTTCCGTGGTCGATGTACTGAGTCTCAATCTCCTGTTTGACGAGATTCTGATTCATGGCTGTCGCTTCTATCGCGGAGAACAGACCGACAAAATGGGACTTGCCTATAGAGTGACAAGGTAGGGCAGTAAAGTCAGCGCGGCTTAGGCAGAGAAGACGGCTGCAAGCCCCAAGTACGATGGGCTTAAATAATAATGACAAACGTGAATAATGCTGGCTCAATTTGGGGGCTGCATATCAGCTGAACTGTGGTGGTGTGGGCATTCAGCGCCCGTCAGCCTCAAAATGACTGCCATTCCCCAATCAACACCACTGCCTCGATGCCGCGACAGGGACACTTCACAGCGCTGAAGGGCCTCTCGCATGGGGTGGCCCTGGGTTGCATCCCTGCCGGTATCTCTCGAAGTACTGTGCTTGGTGTCATCCTGGGCGAAAGGTGCTGAAGCGAGGCTTTTGGGCTGAAGCTGTGATTGCCCAACCATTGCGCGACTTTGCTGCAGGTGACCTGTAGCATTCGGACCTAGAACACGCCTGGGAAATACGAATTGGTTTCTGCCAGAGTGCCGTCTCTCCCATTTCCGTCATTTGGGGCATGGGATCTTTCTCACCCTTCCTAGAGATAATGGCGCAACTAGCAGAAACTCATACCGGGCCAGCGCCTCCAGCGGTTTGCCAGACCCTCTGGTCTTGCGATGCCCAATCCATCCGGGAGAAGTTGGCCGCAAAGGCCCCATCACTGTTTGCCACTCAGGCTGATGAGGTGAAGGTTTGGTCGGCGAAGCTAGCAGGCGATCAAACAACTGCTTCCTATGGTGAGTGAACACATGAGCCTTTGCTTCACCTCAACTTGCTATTTAATTCAGAGCTCAATTCTAACTGAGAACAACCGGGTGTAGAGTTTGAGGAGCATGACTTCACTGATGGTGACTTGGTACCACTAGAACAAGTGGTGAGTTTGTTATCGGTGTACTCTTCTGGATAGTTTTCATTTACAGCGACCCTAGGCTCGAGATGTCTTCTAGTTAGTTCCACGATGGCTAACACCTAGTTCGACGGTCAATGTTCGTAGCACTGACTGGGTTGATGGTTGAAATTTAGTCTCATTCCTCAGCTGCACTCTTGGGATCGCCTTCGCGTGTCCAAAGAGACCTTTACCAAAATTACAGAGCACCACGAAGTCTTTTCTTATTTCTCCGAGACTGTCCGAAGTTTTGGGTTACGCACCGAGAGCGATCCTAACACGTGGAACAACTTTCACTCGCGATCTGCTGGACCCGACGCCGATGGTGAGTGTTGGGTCATTCCTCGATCCCGAAGCTGCTGACCAGCTGGAATAGTTGAGACATGCTACACAGTCAGATTCTTCGAGAAGAATAATAGAGAAGCAGGAGATCCTTGGTCCTTGAGGAAAACTGGCGTTTACCATCGCCTTGACGCGGCAACGTGCTCTTCGACATGGATCCTGATTAAGCCGTCTCCGCTGTTGAAGAACCGCCTGCCCGAGAAGCTCAAGGCCCTGTGGTTGTATGGACAGCTTCGTCCCATCAGGCACCTATACCTGCATGTTATGCTCATTGCTCTTGCGTCGCAAAGTTGGGAGGACTACATACAGACTCAGAGAACCAAGATGATGGAGATTGTACGTACACCTACACACCGCGTATGTCACTCTCATGAAATTAACGTCCATATTATAGGAGAGGAAATGCCTTTATTCCGACACCAACATCAATGATCCGAACGATTATCCCATCAGCTTTAACGATCGGCAGAAGCTGCAGCAACTCCGGCGGAAGCTGATCACAGCCACAGCCGTCCTAGACAGCACCATCTCTCTGGGCCAGAGGCTCCGCAAACTGTTGCCAACAATGGGCGGCAGCAGGCTCACGAAGCAGCTGAAGGAAGTGATAAACACCGAGCTCTACGACCTCAAGTTTGAGGCGGATTACCACCGGCGTAGCCTCTTGGAACTTAGGCAGCGGTCGTCGGATATGGAAACTCTAGTGAGTGGGCAGCAGAGAAAGCAAACAGAAGACGCAAATCTCTGTGGTTGATACTGACGAAGAGTCCCACAGCTTTCAGGCATCCTCGAACACCGAAATGCCCAGGCGACGATGGACATGTCGGTCAATTCCGAAATGGAACGTGGCCTCGAGCAGAAAAGCTCTACCAATATTCGTGCCCTGACCGTTGTGGCGACGCTTTATCTGCCGGCCTCACTTCTCGCTGTAAGACCGCACACACACACACACACACCCTTTCTTGGCACAACTCGGCTCTGTCAACCCTCCTTTCCTTCTTTGAATCTGATTGATGGAGATCTAACCCTGAGACGACAGGGAATATTCAGCACTCCACTCGTGCAACCCAAGTCTGAGGCTGAGCCAGGTGACCAGCTGGTCGTGTCAGCTGAGTTTTGGAAATTTGTCCTCGTCCTGGCGCCGCTGAGTATCGCCACTTTTGCGCTTGTGCGTGTTCTCCAACACTTCTGGACGACAAAACATGAGGACGAACTCGGCGAGATGAAGAAGGCAAGAGGCTCTCCTGGATCTACCGATGAGAACGTCTAAGCTTAAACTTGGTATAAATGGGGTTTGTTTAATTGTTTGAACACCTGGCCTGACAGGTTTGGTCATGTTACAGAGTACAGCGAGAACATCACTCCCTCGTCCCTTCATCTTACTCCTCAAGGTGCAAACAGACATGCTTAAGCTGAAAGAAAGCTGAAAGATTGTGTGGTTGCAATGCATAAGCCAAGTCTGTCAGCTGCTGTGACGAGGCTGCGGAGGAGCCGGTTCGGGGTTGACCTGAATTGTAATTTCATCCTGGCCAAAGTTCACAGTAAGCACTAAGTAGCCGGGTGACAATACGGACATTGCGCGGCATACCTTTCATTATCTCTTTACAGAGTCACATTAAATCAAGGGGACTTAAAATCAACCGCAATGCTAACAATACCGTGGAGGTAAGGGTCTTCTAGCTTAGTTAACTTAATAAAGTTCGGGCCTTTACTGGGCGTAATTAAAAACACATTATCAACATTTCAGATACTTATATCAGAATGCTAACACAGTGCGGAGACGAGGGGATTTCGTTACCGCCCATGTCTGTGGCCAGCAGCCCCCTTTCCCGCCCCTAGCATTCACTTTCAAGGACTGGTTGGGACGCGGCTGCCGAGGGGCGCAAAATTATGCCCGCTTCTTGCTTCCCATCACTATCAACCAGCAGGCTCGAAGCTATGATTGGGTCCACTTGCGTTAAGGTCTCCGTGTGTTGGCGGGATGGACCGCGTGATTATTCGACTTGTTCCACCGGCCCCGTCCTGCCAGCCCCGAAATGTGATCAAGGTTGTTGGAGGGAGGGTAGGGATGAATCCGTCCCTACTTCGGCCGTTACTTTAGTCCTCTCACGTAGTTGATGATTTGAATTCCTACGAACCTGCCGAAGTCCAGTATCCCGCGGCATGGTTAACCCACCAACGAACTAATTATCACGGACTACCACGCCGTATTTCCCTCGCTCACAAGAGAAGCACGAGCCGTATCACAAACCATGGCTAAGAAAGCCCCGGGGAAAAAAGCAAAGGCACAGCCGCAACGCTTGTACTTTGGGGCCGTTCCACCACAACTCAAGAGCAACAGAACCTCCACGGCCAAAGAACAGAATGAGCCGACATACAATCTCCTCACCTGCCTCGCCTGCGCGCAAGCACGCAATATCGACATCGTTGGGTTCTCCCCGATCGAGGCCCAGGGCGAGCTCGGCCGAGGCGGCCAAGCCGTCGTCGGTCAGACACGCGCAAGTATTGACGCTGTCCTAGCTTTCAAGAGGCCCAACTCGGAGGGTATCGGCTCGGTGTTGTCCACAACAAGTACACGCCGCCGAGTCGAGAATGTCTATCGCGACGTCGCAACTGAGATGCTCGCCTTGAGCGAGCCTGGCATCCGGGGCCACGCCCACATCATTCAGCTCCAGGCAATCTTCTGGGAGGTGCACAATATCCGTACTTGGTTCTTCGGTAGGAAATTGCGGGTGTGGCCTGTCCTCGTCATGGAAAAGGCCGAACTTGGGGACTTGCAATGCTACATGGGTACAGAGCAGGGCCAGCAACTCAGCACGTTTGACAAGCTGAGTCTTTGCCAGGGGCTTGCTTCCGCTGTTGCCACGGCGCACAGAAAAGGCGAGTTTCCTCTCTTCTACTGCCCTTCTTGACTCGACTTGCAATTGCCTATCATAGTCTCGTCTACCCAAACTTAACCTCCTGCTGGCTTTAACTGACCCTAGTCTCCCTTCTAGATATCATCCACGGTGACATCAAGCCTCAAAACGTCTTAATGTTCAGCGAGAACGGCAAACCGGTCGCAAAGCTCTCCGACTTTGGATTCTCAGTGTTCGCGTCTACCAAGTCTCTGAAGCTAGGCGGCACAACCCCTTGGAAGGCCCCCGAAGTCGAGGCTCGGCAGGAGCACACGCTTTTGCAAGCCAAACGTACGGACCTTTTTTCCTTTGGCATGCTTTGTCTGTGGGTTCTTTTCTGCAGAGAACTGTCTGAAAGGGGTAAGCTCCTGCCTCCGCCGCCCCCTTCCTCGCTTCTCAAGACGGTCTCGCAGAAGATCATGAGTGTGGTCATGGGTGTGGTCAAGAGTGTGCTCGGTGGGGAGCAGGCTCCCAATCCTGATCATGAACTTGGTCCTGATCTGAGATATCTTATGGCTATCAACACCCTCGATCCGTCCTCCAATACTTTACGGAATGTGGCTCTGGACCTTGTCGATCAAATGGGCGAGGAAGAACGAACGTGGAAGGAGAAGCTGCGACTTCTCTTTGAGAAGACCCTTGTCTTTGACGAAAAGTTGCGAGGCCTTGATTACGACTTTTCCCAAATTGAAGAGCTGCTGAAAGAAGAGAGGTACACTTAACGCCTTCCATCCCTTCCCTCTGGGCCATTGTTGACTCACCGCAGTACTTCAACGCGAAGACTGGCCGGGCAAGCCGACAGCGCTGTACATGTATCATCTCTCGAGTGCCTCAATCCAGGCAGCTTTGAGGTATGTCGTGACGAGCTTCACCATAAAAGTCCCTGTTGATGGATATCTAACACGTCCTCCGCAGGTCTCTGGCTTGCTGCAGTCCCTGTGCCTAGCCGACTTCCGAGTCCGAGCCCATATCTTCGAGTGCCTGTACCATGCTTACAAGGCCGAGCGGAAATCGAAAGGGGGGCCTAACCTCGCGTTCCAGCTAGCGTTCTGCCACAAAGTTGGGTTCGGCACCACGCCAAACGACAAGAAGGCCAACAAATACCTGTTGGCCGCCGAAAGATTGAAGAAGACGTCTCCGAATAGTTCGACTCCAGCGGAGGCCCTTGAGGCCGCAATTAAACAGAGCAAAGAGGTGCGCCGACCAACGAGCACTTTACTTCAGAAGCTGGGCCAAAACGGCATCATTCAGCCCATTCACCAGGGCGTTGACTCCCAGCCACGGCGGCCAGAGGAGCAGCGGAAGGTTATCGACCACCGCCGCGAAGAGATTCGTGCTATGGAAGCAGTGCTTGGAAGGACGCACCCGGCCATTCTGAACCTAAAGTGGTCGCTCAGCACGCTTCTCATGGAGTCAATTGACTCAATCGAATCTATAGAACTCCTCCACGAAATGGTCAAATCACTTGAGCAGATGAAGCCCGAGCCGTACGAGCGAGAGCAAAGACACCGGGACATCGCTATCACCAAGGGCTATCGCTTGCTATCTCTCATGCGAATCGTGGGCCCCCAGTCGGCAGCGCAATTCGTGACACTCGCTGAGAAGACGGACAAGGAATTAGCTTACCTTCGCGATCCAGACGGCGAAGACCACATGGTGAGCGCCATGGTCTGCACCGCCCTCTCAGACCTCCTGGGGACCTGGGGTCGCCTGGGCGAGTCCAAAGTCTACCTCGAGCGGGCGCGGAGGGCAGTGACAGCCTTATTTGGAGAGGACCATCCCAACGCCGCCGTGCTGATGGAGAAGGATGCCCAGAGGCATATGCGGGAGGGTAACTCTGACGAGGCCATAGCGACGCTCGAGACGGCCATCAAGCACATAGAAGAGCTTCTTGGACCAGATGCCATGCAACTTGTGGGCTTGCGTACCCAGCTGACCAGCCAGCTGATGATCTGCGGAAAATTTGTCAAGGCCGACGAGGTTGCCAAGGGCACTCATGAGATATTGAAGAAGAGGATGCCAGAACTCCACCCCGCCATGCTGATGCCATCCTTTGCAATGGCCATGGCCTTGAAACGATATGGTGAGGCGGCCGAGGCAGCCAAGAGGGCGCTTCCAGGTCGAGGATTGCCTTGGCCTCCCCCCACAGACAAGGGAACTCCGAAGGAGACGGACGCGGCTGTGGAATTACTCGGAAAAGACTGCTTCTCCAAGCCATATCCAGACCCCAATATCTTTCCCAAAAATCCAGCCTTCCTCGGTGCCCAGGGGGGATTGATCGTGGCGCTGCAGGCCCAGGCCCAAGCCCAGGAAGAGGGAGGCAATAGCGGAAATGCCAAGCGTCTCAGGGGCGATGCCAACCGCCATTTAGAAGAGCTACTTGGAGACATCAATGGCTGCCTCGGAAAGGGCAATTGGGAGAAACTCGGCGAGCTCGAGGGTATCAACGGGTCGGCCATGCGGATGGCGATGGATGAGGAGCGGATTCCTTTAGTGGAAATTGTGACGTTCTTGGGATGCAACGGTGTCAGAGACGGTATGCATTACAAACAAGCCATTTCTATGGCAAAGGGCCGGGGATTCTCCAAGGTCACGGCGCTGCTGGAGGAGCACCAGAACCTCTGCGCGAAGGAAGCACCCGCTTTGAATGCAAGCCCCAAGTTCCGAGACGCCGCCGAGCTTGCACACTGGGTTACAGGACATTGGATGGGCGGTATCCTTTACAACACAGGGGGCCCGCGGAAAGATCCAAAGGGTCACATCGACATGGCCTTGAAAGTAGCTGTGTGCGCCAAGGGGGGTCGGCGTGACGACGACAAGGCCGACGTTGAGATATCAGGAACCTGCAGCTACGACATGGGCGATTTGATTGTGAGCGGGGAGGCAACTCTATCTGGAAGTATCAACTTGCGAGTCTTTTACAAAGGAGTGAACGAAAGCGAGGGTTTGCATCAGCGGGGATACGTTGACCTCGACCGGCATGCGATGGGAGGGTTCTACGGCCTATCCAACGCCGGGCGGGAGACATCCATCGGCACGTTCTTCTTCTATAAAGATCGGTCTTCGGGATCGAGCGGTAGTTAGTCGGTCACTTTGCCGTAACGGAAGCACTCTCATAGTTGAAAGATACAGAGTACCGTGAGGAAACGGAGTTCCGAGAGGCATTAGGTGGGCTTGTTGGCCCCTCCTCTCCTCTGGGGTGGCCAGATATGATCAAATCAACTAGATTGACAAGATAGAATGGTCCCGACAATCTGACCAAATGGAACACATCGCAATTGAAAACGAAACGAGGCCCAAATAATCGTCAAAAGTACACATATAAGTCCCTCATGAAGAAGAAGGACATCACTGTGAGGCCTTGTTGACGTCGCGATCTTTCCGCGACAAAATATTTGGCGTTGAACCCCGCGAGGTATATCAGCCGTGTGTTATTTTTTTTTCCTATCTACCGCAGGTCACCTCTTCGCCTCAACTGCTCAGCCCTCGCAGTAGCATCATGTATGGATACATAATCTCTTTAATCTATGATTTGAGCACGTTAGGGCATGACTTACTTTCACATGCATAGGGGAGTCAAAACCCACTTCGCCAAGAGCCTGAAAATCTTAAGTTTTTACGGCGTTCGTATGTCTCGGGGTGCATGATGATATGGACAGGGCTGACAATCCGGACGCAGAGACATCGGATCTGCTCACTTGCATCACAAGGGCTGCGGGAAGAGAACACCATATTGCGACCGAATGGCCCTGGTCTTACATCCAGGAACCACCCTAATACATGCCTAGCCATGAGTATTTGTTCGCAAATAGTACGTTCATCACATGTTCATGGACAAGCACGGCCGGATACACGCTTGTTGGGGAATGCTCTATTAGTGATATCATCAACAAGGGGGGCTATGGAGCCTAGGAATTGTGGAAATTGGATCAACCTTTCCGTATCTAAGACATGACAGAGTCGGCGGCATCGCTTTGGTAGAAACCGCCTTCTCAGAGTGCTCCGCGACTATACTGTCTTTTATTGAACTAGTTTTTCCTCGTTACGAGGAGCTTACTTTCAACCCCAACGAGCTCAATGCACTTCTCGATAGCCCGTTTTTCTTTTTCTACGGGGCGTCCAGTCTTCATACAATGAAGCTCTAGGTGGAGCTTGTGCCCACGACCTTGCTGTCGGGGCTCCACGAGAAAACATATAAGATTCATTCCCTTCTGTGGTATGTGATTGGTGATATTAATGACATACTCGGCTTGTTGCCGCTCAAACTTCCTATACGTTGATCGATTGCACCGTCGCATCTACAACAAGGGAAGTTGTTGAGACATCCGCAAATAATCACTTGGCTTGCATGCCCAGCTTCTGTTGCAGTATAGATCACATGCTCCCTGCAAGCTGCGGTGAAACATTCATCAGACCAGCCCCGGACCAAGGGCAGGAGGACTTGGGAGCTTTGACTATTGGCCATCTGCATGCAGGTGGCTAGCTGATGGGCTAATTGCGGCCCGCCGCATGCTTATCTTTGTCTCGGGTCACGAATGCAACGGCTACGCATGTGATGCCCAAGTCGATAACTCACGAAATTCAAAACCGAGCCAGGAAACAGAAGTACTTATATTGAAGAGCGTCCTCCTTCTGTTCGATTATTCTCCAACCTTCTCACTAAACTACACAATAGCGTCGCCATGGCAGACCCCTCTCACTTCAGCGATCCTTTCTGGACCCCTCCCCAGCCAACTCGTTTTGGCTACGTGCAAGCAGCGTCACGCCGTATCCCGTACAGCAATTACGTCACGAGCCTTGTGCGGTCTCGTGTTGCTTCCCCGGTCTCATCAGGCGGGCTCGTGTTCCTATCAGAGGGCAGCTCGTACATCGACTCTGTACTGGAGCTTGTGACGCCCCGTCTTCGTTCCTTAGGGATATTGGGCCCCGACACCGACAAATCTTTGGGAGCTTCTGACGATACAGTTGGAGTCACGCTCAAAATCGGAGGCCTAGGCACTATTTCTGCCAGGTCTGAGCTCCCTAAGACGAATCTCAAGTTCACCATCGGGCCCAAGGACCACAATGCGAAGCCGATTCTGGTGTTGACCGTTACCAAACAGGAGTGCATCTTCGAGAAGCTAAAGCTAAACTCGGATGAGTATGAGACCCTTGAGGAATTTCCCGGCCCCGAACCAGAGGAGGAAGACAGGTCGAAGTACTTCAACAAGTTCTGGTTTCCCAAGGGCAAGCCATCAGCCCTTCTCAATGAACCGGCTTCGGACAAGACGACCTATTGGATCTCGGTGGACCGGAGCAATGCCCGGATCCGATACGGGCAGCATCTTCTCAACAATTCAATGACCTTCATGGAGGTTCTATTTGACCCAAACGATGCGGATTGGATGACATTCCTCAGCTCGGTGAAAGTGTACCGGGATAACATTGTGAGACCCAGATCCAACTCGCACTCGCTCTAGGCAGCTAACCAGGCATACTCAGCGTATCCACATCGACGACATCAGATCCAACGACACGCCAGTTACAACGGATTTACCTCCCTTGGTGGTTCCACAGGCTCAGATCACGTTGGAGCAGCTCGAGAACATGTCGGCTATGACTTGGGCTAGCCTACCTGAAGGCTGTCAGAAGTTGTATCACAACATTTCAGGGCCCAACATCACAGCCCAGCCCCCCTTGTTCCCTGACCTACCCCAGGCCATCCAATGGAGCTGCAGCGAACCCGATAGGTTATGTGGGAGCATTCTGGAATCGAAGAAGGGCGAGTTTGGAGACAAGACGGAGACCTATCTCCGCATCACTGTCGGTGACAACCTGGTATGTCTTCGCAGCCCGCTAGCCACTTACCTGATATTAGCTGACATCTTTACAGGCCAACTCCCCCGGAATTCCCTATGTGATGGAGATCTGGCCCCGCGGCCACAAGTCACCCATCCACCAGCATGGCGACGCCTCGGCCGTCATCAGAGTCCTGTACGGCAGCATCAAAGTGACGTGGTACGACGCTCTAAAGAACGGTCGCGAACCCAAACGGGTCAACAACCCGGTCACCCTATCAAAGGGCGACATGACATGGTTAGGGGAGAACCAGTACCAGATCCATCAGCTTGAAAATGACTCCAACGATGTGTGCATCACCCTCCAGTGCTACCAGTTCGAGAAGGACAACACCATCCACGACGAGAAATTTCACTGGATGGATGGTAAGCGACAGATAAGGAATTTTGTCCCTAACAGCGATATGGCGTACGGACGCTTTCTCGAGAAGATGAAGAATGAGTGGAAGGAGCACAACAAAAAGCGCACTTTCTTCTGAGCAAACTGCAGAAAGCCGACGGTAGAAATGTAGTTCTTGCAGTAGACAATATCAACTTTCCTATTTCCTCAAGTGTCTACAAAGAGCTGGTCGGAGGCGGAGATTTCAAAGCCCACAATTTATCCTTCGTAGGTAGAGAACATCAGTGGATGGGGTATTCTAACTGTGGGATCTCGTGGCCCCAGCTGCGACCATCAGCTCATGAAGAGATCCAGTCGGGCCGCGTTGATCGATTCAGCTGTGTAGAGTTGGAGTAAAAAACAGTCGGGGTAGAAAAAGCTTGGCATGACCTGTGATTTATAATATTGCTGAATGAAGCGATTCGTCAACTTATCGTTCCAACCACGTACCTATATCAAGCAGCCGAACTCGGCTTCTCAGCTAGGTCCCTCCTAACAAAAAGGTCAAGAAACCGAACAAGTCAAACGTTAGATCTTTTCTTCCTCCAGTGTTGTCGAGACTATTCAATTGATCAGACTCCTCCACCACTCTGTACCCTTGTGGCTCATCACATCTTATACCTTCACGCCGGCATATAGAACAAGCAAAGATGGGCATCTCTGAGATTACGCAGTGGCAGACCCGTCAGGATGGGCTCGATAACCTTATGTTAGGCACAGCTCCTCTCCAGTCCCCTCAAAGAGGGGAGGTCCTTGTGGAAATCAAGGCAGTTTCACTTAACTATCGCGATCTCGAAGGTCTGGCATACTCCTACCAGCAGTGGTGAATGCAAGGAAGTAGCTAAACAGATTTCTAGTTGCTCAGGGGTTATATGGACATCACAAGGCTATTAAATCTGGCCAGACAGATCCCCTCGTTCCCTGTTCTGACATGTGCGGCATAGTTGTTGCGGTTGGAGAACAAGCCGGATGGAATGTCGGTGACCGCGTCATTTCAACATGGAACCAGGGACACTTCACTGAGAGCATCAACCCTGATATCATGAAAACGGGCCTTGGGCTTCCCTTGGATGGAGTCTTGCAAACCCATCGAGTCTTTCCCGAGGATGCTCTCCTGAAGGCGCCAGATTACATGTCGGATGAGGAGGCTTCGTGCTTGACTATTGCTGCCCTCACAGCTTGGATGGCCATGAATCAGTTCAGACCTCTTGGGCAACCTGGAGGAAAGGGAGAGATTGTTCTTCTCCAAGGGACAGGGGGGGTGAGTATTAGCGGCTTGCAAATTGCCCATGCAGCGGGCGCTACCGGTGAGTATCCGTCATTTTGGGCGCATTGCTACGTTCTGACACTGGTGTAGCTATAATCACATCGTCTTCTAATTCTAAGCTGGACCGAGCAAAGGCTCTCGGTGCGGATCATGTCATCAACTATCGAGATGTACCCTTCTGGGACGATGAGGTGATGCGAATCTCCAATGGCCATGGAGCAGACATAATCTTTGAGACCGGCGGTGCCAAGACTGTTCGAAAGTCTTTCAACTCCGTCGCCTTTGGCGGCGTAATCGCGTCCATCGGCTACGTCTCAGGCAAACAAGATGACCCCGACGATAGGACGAACATCAACGTTCTAGCTCTGTCCCGGACTGTCACTCTCAAGGGAATCATCAACGGCCCGAAAGATCGGTTTGAAGAAATGCTCCAGTTTTATGAGAAGCATGAAATCCATCCTGTTATCGATCGCGTCTTTGGGTTTAAGGAGGGCAGGGATGCCTTCACGTATCTTCAGAAGGGGTCTCATTTTGGCAAAGTTGTTATCAAAGTTAGTAGCTAGATTTTTGCTTGTCGATAATAATCCTTCGAGTGCATACGATTTGGCATGAATCTGAATGCTGTTCCTTATCTCGAAAAGCCTCGAGAAGAAGACCGAAGTCGGCTTCTTCGCATTTAGCAGTTGCCCACACCGGGGCCTCCTTCAAGCTTTACGGGTTTACCCATCCTCCAAAAGCCTCATCATCTGTTGATTCTGATAAAACCAATCGCCTATTTCAGCGCTAGATAGATCCATCTCCACGCCGAAATCATCAGGGGTGTGATTTACGCCATCTTGGGAGGTATCCTCCGTCCCAGTCAACACCGATTGCTCGGTCCTCATGCCGCTCTCCATGCCCGTTCCAGTTACAGCGTTGTTAGTTGACGAGTGCTGCTGATATACTTTGGCCTTGGCCTCCATGTACTTCGCTGCAACATCATACAGTGATCTAAATATTGGCAGCTGTCTACGGCAGGCTGCTGAAAAGCGTGGAATAGCAGCAGACACCTCAAGTGCCCCAACGAAACGAGCTAGAAGTTGGAGATCAGAGGGCTCTAACGTCTCAACGATATTGCAGAATAGAATATTGAAGGGCACGAACGGTGAAAGCAGCAGCGCCGTGTTGACCCAGAAGTCGAGTATCAGAGACTCGGATGCCTGGTCTGCAAGGAGCGAAATGCAGGTTGCGTGCTCTTGCAGGGCGATCCTCGTGACGGAGATGCACTCTGGGCATGAGGAACTCGAAGAATCTTCTGGTGGTATGCTTTTGTAGATGGAAGCCAATACGGAGTAATCGCAGACTCTGCTGGCGTGGCTGAGAAACTCGAGCACCTTGGGTTCGACTAGTTGACTTGGAGGTTTTGGGTGTATCTGCAGATCGTTAGATGGCGTAAAGAGAAGGGTTTTTTTTACTCCCAATTTGCCACAAAAGGTCAAAATCTGAAAGATTCGATGGAATACTTACGTCAGAGGCGGCTCTTGAAGCTATCCTTCGTTCCATCTTGGCAGCTAGAGCTTTTGCACGAGACCTCCGAACAGGAATAGACTGAACAAGAGCACTCGGACTATAAAGATCATCAAAGACCATGCCAAATAGTCTTGATAGTTCTATGCCCTCCGGTAAACTTTTATACCAGTCCGGAGACGTTCTCTGTTCTGTCAGTGGCTGAGGAATTGTGACGTCGTGACCCCGGATCGTGGAGCATCTACCCAGGCGGAGTGAAATGGACTTTTCCAGGCAGTACATTGCCCAGAAGAGACGATTTTTGTATTGTCTCTCCTCTGTAATTTCAGAGCTCATGGTAAGGATGCTATTCATGCCTATTGCCTGACCAAGCAGTGAAGCTTTTGTTACAAAGGTCCACGCCGCATTGGGCTTGTTCATCTGCAGGCAATACAGGGCCTATTCAAGAAAATCATTTATTAGCAATCTACTAAGAGGCGTATCCAAGGGTTGACACGTGCTTACCGCCACATACATCGCATGCACGTAATCCACAGTCGCGGGTGTATGGAAAGAAAGGTTCGACAGGAGAATCTCAAGGCTATCCTTGCAGACACATGCCTGTGCGACATAATCATGCTTCGTGCTGATATCTGTTGACACGCCGGAACACTCATAGAAAAGCCAATAGAGGCCCAAATGGACGATGATCAACTCAGCATCGGTCATCGGTCCAGGTGAGCATGCCTTGACCACGTACTCGGTAAAATGGCCGATGGACTTGAATTGCAAAAGGAAATGGGATTGAACTCTTGGGTTCTCTGCACTCGGGTCAGCCATCGAATGCAAGCGTAGCATATAGATTTGGACAGACCCTTGGCCAGCCTCAAGCAGGCCATAATCTTTCCGGTTGTTGGAAGCGGGAGATCTCTAACTGTGGTTCCTGGTGGAAGAGTCTTGGAGAAGGGGTTTGAGGCATCATATGAGTTGTTGCACCGTTGTTGAGCTTCGACAATATCTCCCAAGGACTTGAGCGCGGGCATCATCTCGGATGCAACGGGTGAGAATATGTCATGCGCCAAAACGGCTTGGAGGAACTTGGTAGCGAAGACAGCTTGGGAGAATAGAGAGGGCTCGATTGCATCCGCCTCTGTCAGGGTCCTTTCGTGCGCTTGAACATTGGTTCGAAGGGGTTGGGTCAACGCAAACTGAGGCCAAGGGCCCGCCGGCGGGCGAGGACGGGTCGTGGTAGTTTCACCAATGCTAAGATTAGCAGGGTTAAGCCGACTCATAATCTCTGTTAAATCATCAATCTTTTGTGAAATCTGGTCCATCCTACTCTCGCTGACAGGATACGTTAGCGGACGATTGACCGTTTCAGGAGCACGGTTGCACACACTAGACACTCGAAATCATGTGTCGCTGTCGCTTCGCCCTCGGCTTCTGGCCTAGTTCATAGGTGCACTGCAACTTTGCCTTGACACAGTGGGCACATGGATGAAAGCGATCACATTTGATCTGGTGGCAGGCATGTCAGTCATAACTCCGAGTTTGCTAGCAGGACGGATCGAACGAACCTTTCGTCGACGACAACGATCACACTAGGATGCTGTTAGCAACCATGCTCACAACAGCGGAAATGGAACCATATTGGGGAGTATACAGCCAGTCTTTCTATCGCGGACGGCTCATGGCCGTCTCTGCCGTCATGTGGGCCCTGTTCCTCATCAACAAAGGGGCTGTCGCTGTCAGCTTGGGTCGTGTCCTCAACAGTGGGGATACCGCCACTGTAGGCGGGAGTGAAGGCCGCCATCTCGTCACAAGTAGATCAACCAGTGGTATCAGGATCCCAGGACAGGCTATTTTGGTCGTTGGAGATGGAGTTGAAGACCCGTGGCGCGTAGCCCAGAAGTTGAAGGAAGCGGCTTGTCACGTGCATCTGAGCGGATCGAGGAACGTGCGCTCTGCTCCGAAAATAACGGAGTTACGGAGCTCCGTCTTCCGCTCCGGACGCAGCGACGGAGGCTCTTGGCGCCCGCTTACCCTGGATTTGCGGCCCGGACAGCGTCCTCCGTAGGAAGTCCTATCCACATCTAATACTTCTCGCTTTTGTCGCATTTAAGATGAATGTCATTTTCTTCTTTCTTCTCTTCTTCATCAGGACCTATTTGTGTCTCTCCTTCTAATCTCTCCTTTATCTTCTTGTTCTTTCGTTCAGTCACTCTTTTGCGGACTGCAACAATGGCCATCTCTGAGAAAGTCGACCACGGGCAACCAGCCCAAAATGCCATCCCAATAACGACAGAGAGGACCACCACTGATAACACATCCCCTTCTAAAGAGCCGTCGGGCTTCAAGTGTTTCCTAGTGCGTATCGCTCTCCCACAACTCCGTTTGCTGAATAGTTGTCTGACCTCGACTGCGGCGCTAGCGAGTCTTCCAATACGGTTCCCCAACGATATACCTTCTCCAATCGATCGCAATACTCGCAGCCATTGCATCTGGCATCGGCCTAGCCATGGTTAATGTTGTCATGGGGCGATTCATCACTCTTCTCGGCGATGTCTCAGTTTCAGGCACATCTGGCGGATTCGTAGATGCCGTCAGTACAACAGCGTGAGTTGGTCCTAGAACTCCTTTACTTCCAGGACAAAGCATTCTAACAAACACGGATAGGTTGTACTTTGTCTACATCGGCATTGCGCGGTTCCTGTGTACCTATCTTTACGCTTCCCTCCTCACCTACAACGCCTACCATTTTGTGAGGAACATTCAACGGGCCTACCTGCGAGCCGCTTTTAGCCAGGAAATTGGTTTCTACGACACTGGATCTTCTGGTTCCAACTCTGCTGGGTCAGTGTCCATGCAGGCCACCACCAACGGCAAACTCATCCAGAGTGGCATCGCAGAGAAGCTGGGCCTCTTCGTCCAGGCCATCTCGACGTTTGTGGCTGCTTTTGTTATTGCCTTTATCAGCCAGTGGAAGCTCACCTTCATCATCATATGCATCGTTCCTACCATCCTCATAGTCGTTGGTGGTGTTTCCATTTTCGACGCCGTCATCAACAACGACCTCTTTCGACTCTATGGCCAAGCGGGAAGTTATGCCGAAAATGTGCTTAGTGCTACACGCACCATCCACGCGTTCAGTTTACGAGGAAGAGTTGTCGACAAATATTACTCCTTCTTACAGGAGGCTTACAACAGAGGGATGAAGAAGAACAAGCTCTATGGAGTCATGTTTGGTGGACAGTATTTTGTCATCTATGCCGGGATGGGCCTTGCATTCTGGCAAGGCTTCGCCATGATGGAGAGGGGTGAGGTTCAGGACCTGGGTACCGTGTTCACGTAAGGCATGCCCCTTGGACTTTCGCTGAAGACCATCTAACACATTTTCTAGGGTGTTGCTTTCGGTGGTTATCGCAGCTACGACAATGATGTCCATAGCGCCTCATAGTGTCGCGTTTGGTCGTGCGGCTACCGCGTCGGTGGAGCTCTTCAAGTTGATCGACAGGGAATCCGAGATCGATGCCTTTGACGAGTCAGGGATGAAGCCGGATCAAATCACAGGGACTATCACCATGGAAAATTTGTCTTTCTGTTACCCCACGCGCCCCGAAGTGACAGTTTTGGACAAGTTCTACTTGACAGTTCCCGCGGGCAAGGTTACGGCTCTTGTGGTAAGTGATTCCTCCCCTTCTCATTGATGCTGGATGGCCACATGCTGACAATGTCAAGGGACCTAGCGGCTCAGGGAAAAGCACAATCATTGGTCTGATCGAAAGATGGTACAGCCCATCCGCCGGGCGTATCAAGCTGGACGATCGAGAACTCAAGGACGTGAATCTGAGGTGGCTTCGCACCAATGTCCGCCTCGTGCAACAGGCGAGATTCCTCAATCTTCCAGGGCAATGGCAAAAGCAGCGGCTAACCTCGTCATTCTAGGAACCTGTGCTCTTCAACGGCACGGTTTTCGATAACATCTCGAACGGTTTAGTCGGTACCCAGTGGGAATTCGATACGCGGGAAGACCAAATGGAGCGAGTTCAACAAGCGGCCAAGTTCGCATTTGCCCACGATTTCATCATCGACCTTCCCGGCGGCTACGATGCTCGAATCGGCGAACACGGAGGCCTCTTGTCAGGCGGCCAGAAACAGAGGATCGCGATCGCGAGAAGTATCATTTCTGAGCCCAAGGTCCTTCTTCTCGATGAAGCCACGAG
The DNA here is from genome assembly GCA_013363205.1 of Fusarium tuaranense. Taxonomy (NCBI): domain Eukaryota; kingdom Fungi; phylum Ascomycota; class Sordariomycetes; order Hypocreales; family Nectriaceae; genus Fusarium; species Fusarium tuaranense. Next base: position 75,159 of record JABEEN010000841.1, on the reverse strand, counting down.
CGCTCTTGATCCCTACGCCGAGGGTATCGTACAGCAGGCTCTGGATCGCGCATCACGAGATCGCACGACAATCGTCATTGCGCATAAGCTTGCCACTATCCGCAACGCTGACAACATTGTGGTTCTTTCACAAGGGAAAATCGCTGAACAAGGCCATCATGAGCAATTGCTCGCCAACGGCGGGGTTTATGCCAACTTGGTCAAAGCCCAAGACTTAGCTCCGACTGGGGACAAGGGAGAAGTTCTTGGGAGTTCCTCCGATGATGATGAATCGACAGAGTTGGTGCTGGAACATAGTAGGACTCTCAAGAAGCTGCAGACCGCCGAGGCAGAGAAGCTATCGCTCTTGAGAGATCGAGAAGATTACGATAATAGCCCCAAGAGCGGGCTCATCCGCAACGTCCTTAGGCTTGCAATGGCAACCCCGCAGCTGGTGCCTTGGTACATACTGTCCATCTGCACCTGCATCGCAGGAGGTATGTTGTGTCCCTGAAACTGGGAGTCGGGTACTGACTAACTCAACCAGGTGCTGTATACCCTGGCCAGACCCTTCTCATGGGTAGAATTGTGAACCTCCTGGGATCCGAGGACATGTCAAAGGAAGCCAATTTCATCTCACTCATGTTCTTCATTCTAGCTATTGGCTGCCTTGCCGTGTACTTTGCAATGGGATGGACAACCAATATCGTTGCGCAAGTAAGTGGCCTTTAGTCGATATTGTCAAGAAGACCAGTACAGTCCCTTTGTTAACCTCTATCCAACACTCAGACGCTGAACACCTCGATACGAAAGGACATGCTCGAGGTGTTTCTCCGACAAGATCTCCGTTTCTTCGACCGCCCCGAGAACACCGTCGGTGCCTTGAATAGCCGTCTTGATGCGCATCCGCAATCCATCTTGGAACTGATGGGAATCAACATATCCTTTGTTCTGGTCTCTGCTATCAGCGTGTTGGCCTGTAGCGTTCTGTCCCTGATTGTCGCCTGGAAAGTCGGCCTCGTTGGTGTCTTTGCTGGAGTTCCGCCCCTCGTCCTCGCAGGATGGGCTAGAATCAGGCTCGAAACCAGGATGGACGGGAAGATGAACACTGCCTTTTCGCAAAGCGCTTCCATCGCTTCCGAGACCATCATGGCTATACGGACTGTCTCTTCTTTGGCGATCGAAGGGAAAATCCTCGAGCGATACACCAATGAACTCGCCGGTGCGATCCGTCGCTGTGCGCCTTTCCTATTCCACATGATGGTCTGGTTTTCTCTTACGCAGTGCATGGAGCACTTTGTGCTTGCTCTGGGATTCTGGTGAGTTGCACCTGAAGGCCAATCAGCTTCAGGTTGTCTGGTTCTTGACTTCTGCATCCAGCTAACGAAATCAGGTGGGGATCTAAGCTGGTGAATGATGGCGACATTACTTTTTACCAATTCATGGTCGCATTCATGGGTGTTTTCTTCTCCGCCTCGGCGGCAGGCACTATGTTCAGCTTTGCAAGCAGTAAGGATGTCGGTCCCGGTCAAGTTACACTCCTACTAACAACTCATCTTCGGGTTTCACCAAGGCGAACGAGGCCGTGAATTACTACTTCTGGCTTTCAGGGCTACAGCCAACGGTAGACGAACGACAAAATAAAGACAAGGAGCCTGCTGATGGTTGCTCCACGTATGGCTTAGACAATGTTCAATTCTCGTACCCTTTGGCACCTGATAACAGAGTCTTGAAAGGAGTGTCAATGACGGCAAGTCTCTCCCTTCCACGGCCTCAAGCTCAACTCCCAGCCTAGACTATTATTTACATGATACGCAGATCGAACGAGGCGAGTTTGTGGCATTTGTGGGCGCATCCGGCTGTGGGAAAAGCACCATGATTTCCTTGCTAGAGCGCTTCTATGACCCGACGAGCGGAACCATCAACATCGACTCAACTCCACTCACTGACATTAGCCCAGTCTCCTATCGTCAACATGTTTCGCTTGTTCAGCAGGAGCCGGCCCTATTTCCTGGGTCAATCCGCGACAATATCTCACAAGGTGCAGCATCAGCCACCATCTCAGATGCAGACATTGAGGAAGCGTGTCGCGCCGCCAACGCATGGGACTTTGTCTCGTCACTGCCAGAGGGACTCAATACGCCTTGCGGCACGAGGGGAAGCCAGCTTTCTGGGGGTCAAAGACAACGCATTGCAATTGCTAGAGCATTAATCCGGAAACCTCGTGTTATTCTACTGGATGAAGCAACGAGCGCCCTGGACACCGAGTCGGAACGTGTCGTCCAGGCGGCTCTGATGGAGGCGGCGACTGGGGACAGGATTACTATCGCTGTTGCGCATCGTCTGTCGACTGTTCGGCAGGCGACGCGGATCTACGTCTTCTGTGATGGAAGGGTTTCCGAGGTCGGGTCTCATGAGGAGCTTATCCGGATGAATGGGCTATACGCCAAGATGTGCGAAGCGCAGAAGTTGGATCGAGGGGCGTGAGGGTCAAGATATTGAGGTTGGGACTTGGTAGTCAACAATTGTTTCATTCTAATAATTAGTCTAGACTGTTTTTATTTTATAGAGTATTTATTTCTGCATGGCTATCCAAGTACTCAATTATTTCCAATGCCGCTCCCGATGCACATAAGACTATTTACTGTTTGGTTGGCATTCTGAGTCAGCCATCGATTTTCCAGCAATCATCATCTGCTACAAGTTTCAAACATGTGATGCGACGGGTTTGTAATCGCCAGGTTATGGGCTAATAACCGTCTCCAATTGAGTGTCAAGAAGCCGACTTGGCTAACGGTAGTACACTATGTCTAGTCGGTCCGATATGCCATGCCCCTCCTACAAAGATGCTCCAAGACGGATATTGGGGTCATAAGCCGTGATGATTTGTAAACAAAAAGGAGGAGAGATGGAGGCATTCGACTTGGATCACCAAGCAGGGCAGGGATGGACACTCACACCAACTGGTGAAGCCATACAAATAGCAACCCAAAGATGAATGCAAGATGGCAGGATATTGCAACCCGTTTCCCTTGAAACCATTACTTCCCGTCACTTCATAGTCCCTCGCAATGCCATCCCCTTCAAAACTCTTCCAACCGATTCGGCTGGGCAATGTGCAGCTGCAGCACCGGGTCGTCATGGCCCCGTTGACTCGGTTCCGGGCAGACGAGGATCAAGTTCCGCTTCCTCAGTGCCTCGAGTACTATGTCCAAAGAGCTAGCTCCCCGGGTACTCTCATCATCGCCGAGGCAACGTCCATCTCTCCACGCCATTCTGCAGGTCGACACGCTGCTGGCATCTGGTCTCAGGCCCAAATTGAGGCCTGGAGCAAGATCACCGAGAAGGTCCATGCAAAGGGGTGTTTCATGTACTGCCAGATCTTTGCTCCTGGTCGTGCTGGTCGCAAAGAAGGGTATCCTCTATACAGCTCAAGTGCCGTGCCCATGAGCGATGGCGATTCAAACGCCGTTCCCCAGGAGATGACCGAATCAGAGATCCGGGATTGTATCTCTGATTTCAAGACGGCAGCTCAAAACGCCATCAAGGCCGGCTTCGATGGCGTAGAGCTACATGGAGCTAATGGATACCTCATCGATCAGTTCAGTCAGAACACGGGCAACATCCGAACCGACCATTGGGGAGGCTCTGTCGAGAACAGGTCGAGGTTCGTACTCGAAGCAACAAAGGCGGTGGTGAAGGCGATCGGGTCAGATCGGGTGGCTGTTAGATTGAGTCCCTGGAGCACGTTCCAATCCATGAAGATGGACGTTGAACTGGCCACTCAGCAGTTTTCCCATATCATCCAAGGACTCAAAGATTTGCGTCTTTCCTACCTTCACCTGATCGAGTCTCGAGTCATAAACAACATGGATTGCGAAAAGAAGGAGGGTCTGGAGTTTGCGTTTGACATTTGGGACAACCAGTCTCCCATCCTGGTCGCGGGCGGGTTCAATAGCGAGTCCGCAAGGAAGGCGGTGGACGAAGAGTATCGAGACCACGATACCCTGGTTGTGTTTGGGAGATATTTTGTGTCGACGCCCGACTTGGTATTCAGGCTTCGAGAGGGTCTCGGTATGAACCCATACGACCGTTCGACTTTTTACACACCTGTGCAAACCGAGGGGTACACAGATTACCCGTTTAGTGAGCAGTTCTTGGGCAAGGTTTCATCTTAGGCAAAGGCAAGGGAAAATCGGAGATAAGGCTACGCGGTCATGGTTACCTACTACCACTGTCTATCTTCGCCTTTAGGCAGAATAACAGAATGATTAATTAATATGGATAAATTTCAAGACGCTGAAATGTCAGCTCGTCGTCAAGGAATGAAAAGGTAATGCAAGGTTTGTGCTGGTTGGATCTATGGCATTCCTCCGCCTGTGGTGGTCTTCGCACCCCGTCATGGAGCTATGATAGATGTTTTCGTATTGCCTAACTCTCCATCGCGTTAACTACGTCATTTATGGATGAAAGGTCTCCAAGAAATCGAGTACTCCAGTTTGCGATGGCGCCGACCCTAAACCCTTGGCAATCGTTATTATGTTCGAGAAAAAGCAGTTTAGGGTCTCACGGATAGTGTTCCCGAGATAAGGACACTTAGGATGCAGAGTAGCATGTTACTGACAACTCAGACACCAGAGCGCGATCACAAAGGTGTGTTCGGATACCTATACTGAGAGGTGATGATGAAAGCAGTGTATCGGATCACATTTTCAGGGCAAGGATAAGATTCAGTAATATAACTAGCACGGGAACCCAAGTTTGATGACCACCTGAACAAGTATGCTACTTCTTTTCCTGCAACTTCAACCCTGCTTCAGCCGGGAGAAGTGCCCCCTCCTCTGGAGGATTCTTTGCCTTAAAGTCATCACAAACCTGCTCCATGGTCCAGAACTCAACCCCTTCAAATGTCTTGAACCATTCAATCAGCCTGTTCGATGATTAGTCTGTGTCGTATTGACCACGGCCAAAAGCGAGGGGGGGTGCCTACCGTTCATGCATCAGGGCAACGTGAGGGCGACCGGAAACATCAGGATGAATGCTAATAGGGAAGACGAAATCATCATACTCCCTGTAGTAATATTCGAAGTGATCTTTCCAGATAGATTCGATGTCCCTCGGGTTGACGAAGCCATGGCTGTTTGGCGCAGACTTGATGAACATCATGGGCGGAAGATCGTCGATGTACCAACTACCCGGAATCTCAACTAACCCGGTAGGCGTTCCCTTGACGAATGGCTTCATCCAGGTTTCGGCCTTTTGGGAGTAGTCTATCTTGGTATAGGTGTCGCCGATCGTGGGGTAATAGCATTGACAATCGTGATGTCCCAGGCTGTGGTCATATTCGATGCCGTACTCCAGTAGTAGTTGAGTTCCTTCAAAACTGGTCTCCCACCTAGACACGAGTTAGAGATTCATGCATGGTTCAAAGAGTGCGAGTGTGAAGGTACCAGGGCGCCACCATGCCCCGTGGGGGCTTCCCAGTGAACTTGGTCATCAGTCTATAGCTCTTATCGAGAACGTCTCGCTGTTGTTCAACACTCATGGCGTTGGGGTTCTCGTGAGTATAGCCGTGCAGGCCAAATTCGTGGCCAGCATCCAGAACCATCTTCATATGTTCTGGGAATGTCTCGAGAGAATGACCTGGGACAAACCACGTGGTCTTGATGTCATATTTGGCAAAGACCTTGAGCATACGCTCCACGCCAACGGTACCGCCAAACCAGCCTGTGGAAATTGAGAGATATCATGTCAACGACGTGTTCGAACCTAGCTAAATCAAGATTAAGATAGCAGCGTACCTCTAGCAATATCACCAGCTGAGTCCTGGCCGCCATAGGAACCGATCCAGCCAGAGATGGCGTCGACATCGACTCCATAGGTGATGATGGCTCGCTTCTTGCCCATGGTGACTTATTGACAGTTGTCTGAATGATGATGACAGGGGCCGATGAAAACTTGAAGTCTGAAGGAAATAGAAATTCTCTACGTGGGATAACATGTTGAGTCCCAAGGCGACCAAACAGGCCTTCATATACATGCCTCCTCTATGACCTCGAGAGGGGTTCCCCAGATCTAGACACCCCGCGATAAGGCCAAACATCTCCATGGGGACGACCCCGCATCTATCAAAGAGGTAGGACAGTTTGGGGTCTTAAGTTGATGTCATGGAGATTGTTGATTTGAGTGACGTCTATGCGAAGGTAGACAACACTGATAGCGAGTCACTTGATAGCGCGCTAACTCTGGACTTGAAGCTACATGATTGACCAAACACGGGAGTAGCCGACCAACCCAATCGGCTATCTCTTCGCGTCCAAGTCGGCATTTGGCTCGGCCCGGGATCTCACCCCCAAGTCTCCAAGAGCTCGGGGTATCGACTAAAGGTCTCCAAGTACGATGTGATCTGTTAGAGATGACTTGCATGAGTCCAAGGTCGTATTCAGTTACCTCTGTGCTCAAATAACGTTACAAGGGTGTCGCTTGCTCTTTAGTCCGTGCGCTAGCTGCAGCGCCTGGTGGTCAACAGTGACGTCATTTTCAATGTCCAGGGTAGTCCGAAAGAACCAAATCCAGCGTTCTGAGGATGAAGAAATCATGATAATCTAACCATGGGAATGGTCATTTATGTACAAAATGCATTATTAAAGGATAATACCGCACTGTTCTTCGTTGCAGTGGGTATAATTTAGGCCGACCCTATCGACTTGCGCTCTATTGCATCAAACACATCTTTGCCTGTCATTGTGAAGAAGTCAAGGTCTTTCGCAAAGCACTATTTTCCGACAGACACAACTCTTGCCCCACAATGGCTTATCTTCACATCACGTGACCTTATCGCAACGGCGGCTAACCTTCTTATTGTTGGTCCCCCGCAACCAAAGGGTACCTCGCAATTGCCTCACTTCCTCACGATTCACTTGTTAATCATGGCAGAAATTGCAACACAAATTACAGCCATCTATAGGCCCAACAGCAGCGTGACTAGGCCCATAGAGATGCTATTAAAACGCCAGACTCGTCTTTAGTATAATAAGGAAAGGATTAATCTCGAAGGAAATCGTTGCCCTTACCTTGTCGAATGAAGCCAGAGATGCGTACGTGGTCTGGTTTCTTGTAGGAAGTACGGAATACTTGCAAATCAGAGGGTGTACAAATTAGGAGAACCAGGCCCCGTCCAACTCTCAAGCAACTTCTTGTTATCCTGACGCAACACCCATTTCATGAAAAAAACAACCTACAATACTCGCCCTGGAGAATGCAATAATGAGTATCATGATGGTAGCATATCTGGGAAACTCATTGGGCATGAAGAAGTACGGACTCTAGATGTTCTGAATTGGCCGGTCAGGTTGATAATGGCTGTGGCACAGGCTCTCTTCTCCGGGGTTTGACTCTTAGATGATGCAGCCCAACTGGACACAATTGAATTGGCGGCGAAACATTCTGGGATATGGAGAAATGATGCGAAATAGCGGACGGGCATGTTGAGGACTGAGACGGAGATAATGAAACCGACGATGGGTAGAAATTATTGAAGCTGTACGCGGTACAGTTGCTACAGAGAATGAAAGCCTGAGGTGAAAAGGTGTCATCTAAGTTGCGCATGAAGAAGCCCTCTCCGAGGTTCAAACGCGAAAGTCCATCGCTGTGGTCCACAAACCTGCTTGTACGAGTAGCAGAGAATTAATACGTGTATCTCGCCGGAGATGCGTGCTATCATAGAAGGATCCTGGATGGTAGTACAGAGATATCTGGGTGGATTAAAAAAGGCATGAACGTTTGCATATATATGGATAAAACATTTATAACCGAAATAGTTTGAAGGATTAGACAAATCCGCAACGTAGGACTGGAAGGTGTTCCAAAACTAGAGGTTATTTTGGCGCATGATGGCGACGTCAATTAGCACTAGGATGCTATCTTCTCTAAGTATTTAGTTGATTTTGTGCTAGCTTTGCTAGGTAGGCTATGCAATACGATTCTATAATGAAAATAGACATGGATTTTCTATCTGTTTGTGCTATATGTGTTAATCAGTGGATCGGCTTTATGCCTCGGCTATGGGTCATCTCGTCTCCAATGCTTGGAGTGACGCACGCCTTCGCTACCAACCTATAGAGAGCCTATTTAAGACCGCGGTAACCCTCCCCGCCTCAACCCATTTGCTGACGTCGGTTCTCCACTCCATTCTCAAACAACACCAAAAACGTCCACAGTCCATCAGAATGTCCAAACCTCGAGCTGTGGTCAAGGCTCTTGATCATCTGGTCTTAACCTGTACCGACGTAGGCGCCACAGCCAACTGGTACGCTAAACATCTCGGCATGAAAGTCGAGACATTCAGACCCCCATCCGACCCTTCTGTGCCAAGGACTGCTTTGAAGTTTGGGATTCAAAAGATCAACCTTCACCAAAAAGGAAAAGAGTTTGAGCCAAAGGCCAAGACGGCGTTGCCTGGAACTGCGGACCTTTGTTTCGTTGTTGACGACAACGTGAACCTCGACGACCTTGTTAAGAGTTTCGGAAATGAGGGGATTGAAGTTCTTGAAGGGGGACGGATTGTGGCTCGGACAGGAGCCCAAGGACCGATACAGAGCCTGTACGTTCGGGATCCAGATGGAAATTTGATCGAGTGAGTTGCATCCTTTTGACCATCTTCGCGATTACTCACATGAATGTGGTAGGTTGTCATCCTATGCTAGTCGAGAAACCGAGTAGGACTACGTAGCTAAAGCAACGCTACCTACGCAACAGGAACGCCATTCATTTTTTAAATGAATGCTCAAGACATGCAGAAATATCTACCTGATCTTTACGTGGCATGAGACTCGGTGTGGTCTTGCTTAAATGAGATTTCATACCGGCTCCTGACGCAGGACGTTGCTCAGAGGACCCCAAGAGGCACAAACCAACGGAAATATTACACCCGTACTAACACAACCGACCCTGGCACGGCGCCACTTTGTCTTTACCTAGTCCATGGGGGTGGATCAAGGTGGCCTTAATCGTATTAGGAGCTGATTTGTTATCAGTTGGACCTGAGCAAGGGACAACAAACACATGGGCCGGATTCCTCTCCTGGCGTCTTGGCTGCAGACACCGTCAGACCCTTAATCCTGAGCCTGCAGGCATTTACAGAGGTAAATGACCGAATAGAGGCAGAAAGAGGGAAATACTTCGGCTCGGATATGGCAGTGGTTTCGAATGCATCGTCTCTCAGTGGTCAACCCCCCACACTGCGTGAATATGAGCAAGTTGTTGCGCCTTAGTCGGGACACTATCACTACCCATGCTGGAGTTGCACCTTGATCTGGCAGAGTTAGTGAGTGACTTTAGACTGACGGCTTATCCTTGTTATTGTTAAGTATACTACTAATGCTGCTGTGCAACTTGCACTGTGACTTGGGTGTTTGACGTGGTGCAACAATTCGGCTGGCCGGCAACGTTGATAGAGATGAACCACCTTGAGGAACTGGTCCCACTGCCAAAATCCTTCCATCGCCAAGATATAAAGCTTGCGCATCTGCCACAGATACTGCTAGGTACCCCCAACAATTGTCCCGTCACCAGCACCCCCTAGCTTAGACATCGACGTGGGAGAGTACTCATCATGTCTATGCAACACCCGACAGCCTCTGTGGCAGATTGGTTCCAGAAACTTCCTCTGTCCGACCCACGCTGCAACAATGATTCCTGTATAGCCTTCAAGGATGCACATGCGGCGTCCCAAGCGGCTGTGCCGTATACTCTGCAATTCAAGTACGGCCACTGGACAATGTGGATCTTTGCTATCTTTATCTTTTGTTATTCGGTTTACTTCTATTCCCACTTGCTCCCCGGCAAAGATGGAACTGAGCTGCGTCCGAATCCGCTTGACAAGATCACGGCAGCACTTCGATGGATCAGCTATAGGAGGATAAAGGGGAGATTCGCGGATAATATGGGCCTTCCATCGCTGGGCGTCTGCCTCGTCGTCTTTTCAGGCTGGATTGCGACTACTGTCATGTCATTCGCCGTACACCCTTATTACCGCGACCGACGAGGCTACGGTAGTCCACCTCTGGGTGTACGCACTGGTCTCATCGCTTTTGCTTTAATCCCCTTAACATTTGCAACCGCGGGAAAGGTAACGTTCACCCTTAGTTTCTACATGTCAAACTTGGCTAACAAGAAAAGGTCAACATCATCACCCTTCTCACCGGCCTCGGACACGAAAAGCTAAACGCTTTCCACCGCCACACCGCCTACATCATGCTCTACGTCTCCGTCATCCACACTGTTCCCTTTCTCGTCCAACCCTACCGCGAAGGTGGCGCTGCTGGTCTCCATGCCCGCTTTTACCGCCCCGGTGGTCTCGAGTACACTGGCACACCTCCACTGGGTATGCTTGTCGGCCTCTGCGTTCTATCTTTGCCCTGGCTGAGAAGGCTCGCCTACGAAGTCTTTGTCCAGACGCATCTTCTCCTGAGTATTGTCTACTTGGGTTTGTGTTTCTGGCATGCCAAGAACCTGGGTGACAGCTGGGCATATCTCTGGGGTACCCTCGCAATCTTCCTAGTTCAGCTCCTGGTGAGAGTATTTGGAAAGACCACCATCTTCCAATTCCGCGATGAATGGTTCCGCCAGGCCCCAGTCACGCTCACGAAGCTAGAAGAGGGCATGGTAAAACTCGAGATAGATGTGCATGGCAAATGGAAATGGGAACCAGGACAACACGTTTTTCTCAAGTTCATCCAGCTTCAGCCTCTGGATAATCATCCCTTCACTATCGCCTGTCTTCCTGACCCCAAGAGTTTGGAATCAACAAGAATGGTATTCTATATCCGCCCGCAGCGAGGCCTGACCGCCAAAATTGCCAGCTCCACCAAGGCTCTTTCAGCAACCGTCGATGGACCATATGGCACCATTCTCCGCCAACGGCCGGAAACTGGATATGACACCGTGATTCTTGTCGCTGGTGGTGGTGGTTTTGCAGGAATGCTACCTCACTTGCAGCACCTGTCACGTTGCATTGCCTCTAGTCAGAGCTCTGTTAAGAATGTTGAGTTCATCTGGATTATGAGGCGCAAGGAGTCATTGACTTGGTGCAACGCTGAGTTGAAAGAATGTCAGTTTTTGGCCCTAGGATCTATCAACTTGGACATTTGGATCACTGGAGAGACGGAGAAAGGCAGCGTTAACCCAACTTCTCATGGCAAAGACATCGAAAGTGATGCAGCCAGTTCTGGCTCGGAGCATGGCTGGAAGGATTTGTTGGCATCGGCACACGTTGGTCAACGGCCAGTCATGAACGATGTGATCCCGAAGCTCGTCAACGACGGAAGAGTCTTGGTGCTTGGGTGTGGTCCCGAGAGCTTGAAAATAGACTTGAGCAACGCCGTGGCTGCGCTCCAAGCAAAGGTGTTGAAGGGAGAGGTTAAGAAAGTCAGCTTGCATACGGAGACGTTTGGATGGTAATAGACTTGAATTGTTCACCATTTACCTTTGCATGTCTATAATTGCCCTGATGTTATAGTGGCTCTGATAGGTACTGTAGTTATTCAAGGATTTCCCTGTCATCAAACACGTCATCAGAAAGAACCCTGAAACAAACAAATGCCCATGGCAGGCCTGGGGCTGTGCTCCTCCGGCTGCAAGCACGCTGCCTAAGCCCCCATAAAAGCCCCCTCTACCCCCGAACCACCACTGCCAAAGCCAGCATGCACCATAACGCTCAACATCCATTAACAACCACCATGTGCGCCCAAAAGTCTTTTTCTGAATGGCCTGGATTTTCTACATGGACCAGGTTCAAAGTGAATGATCCTATTGACGACATCATCTTTGAGCCTCTTTGTAGCTGGAGTGGCCATATCAACACCCCAGCCTACGGGCGCATCGCAGACTCCCAAGACTACATCCTGGCTGTTGGCTGGAACTCGCGCGCGGCGTATGAAGAATTCAAAGCATCCCCTCAGTATCAACAACTAATGGACAACCTGGGAGCCGATACTGCCAAGACCCAGATTATCATCGTTACGAATAAAATGTTCGGCCGCGGATTTACTTCCAACACGGAGATTTTCACTGCCTACTGGCCTGCCTCGCTCTCCCCAGAAACCCAACAAGAGGTGAAGAAGACCAAGAGCCTCGTCCATAATGGAATACCGAACCCGCGTTGTTATTCAAAGGCCCCAGCCTTTGGATGGATCGATGAGCTACAGACCTGGAATGAAGAGAAGGTACTCGCAAGCGTGTGGTGCCATCACTGGAAGAGCAAGGAACTCGAGGATACGTTTAAAAGCACCGAGAAGAGAGTTGTTTATGTGGGCAAGGATATCGTTTATCCGCTGGCTATTGATGATTTCAAGCAACACCTGAAGGATCTCGGCTGTCTCGGTTGGGAATCGGTTCGTGTGGATTTTGTGCCTCTCAACATGATATACGACGACGAGAAAACGCGAAGTCACAGGCGTGAAAGGAGGAAACTTGATGATGTAACTAGTGGCGTGGGTTCTCTTTGAAGCATCCGGGGCCTCGCAACTTTGCCTCGCACGGAGATCTCTGCATGATCTTCACCTCCTGCGACGATGCTGAATATACCTATTTACTTCACACCTAGGATTCCCTAAGCTTGGACTTGGTGCTGGCCCAGCTGTAATCTGGAAACCTCTCTCCAAGGTAACATGCCAATGCAAACAAGGTCCATGACTCGGGATTCTTGATTGCCTGCTCCTGCGTGATAGTCGCGCCATCCGCAAGTGCAATAGACCCGACGATTTCTCCCAGTAAATCTAAAGAAACAACGTTAGCCCTCTCTTAGACATTCCAAATACTGGAGACCAAACTCACATGCCGTGTCTGGCGTGTTCTCAACCTCCAAGGCAAAATGGAACATTTCGTGGAGAAATGTCATGGCCTCGGTGGTATACTCCTCCATCGACACGCCTTCCTCAGTCACATCAGGAAACTGAAACATGTTCGGGTAGCGTGCGGCATCCCCCCAATTTTGAGGACAAAATGTTAGGGTATTTGGTTGTAGGTTATCGTCGGTGGCACCCATGTTGGTCTTCTGGCTGCCGCGGCCCTTGGAACAGTAGTCGCCTGGCTCGTCGTAGCGGAACGCCTTCAAGTCTTCGCACCAGAATGGGACTAGGAGTTTCATGTCAGATAGGACAAGACTTGTTGGAGAGGGAATAGTTACCAAAGGGCAGGGGCATCTTCGCTCTTTCGGTCTTGGACGCCGCGTCTCTCCTCTTCTTGACTTCTAAGTAGTTGACCTCGTAAATACCCTCATAGACCTTTCTCATCTGCCTTCCTTTTGGATCCTGTTCGCCTGTGCCTTCGATCAAAGCTGTAGCGGTCCATTTCATCTCTGCGTCACGAGAGGTCAGCGTACAAGAGACGAGAGTAGGGGGTGGTAGGGCTTACCAGTCAGAAAGGTGCTATCACAAAAGATCCAAGGCTTGTCGTCACCATCGTCACCTTCCGACTTATCGTCGATGGCGTCGCGCACCTTTTGCAAGTCGCCTGACGTTTGGGGTTAGACTTTACACAGGAACGTAATACTTGAGGAAAATGTAAGTTACCAATCATTCTGTCAACGGTAGATTCAAAGGAGTCATCTGCCGCATCGACCTTGAAAAAAGTCCATAGATGCATCTGACTATCAGAATTTATGACACCATTGGCTTTGGCAGTTCTGGCGCTCCTCAGAACTTGGTCTGCAGAACCAGCGAGAGTACGCCCGTCATTCCACCATTGAACTACGTCGTAGTTATCACAGCCACCTAGCGTGGTGCCTGCTTTGATGTGGAAGACGTCGTCAATGGTATGGTCGCGTGAAGAAAGGGTCCTTTGAATGGATGGGGATATGAAGGTGAGAAGAATGATCAGCCTCGTGAGCCAAGGGGTTAACAACGGCGAGAACTTGAACAACATGTTGGCGGATGCAGCAACCGTCAATGGCGTCAAGAGAGGGAGTGAATAACTTCAATGAGTGAATGAATATGGCGGACAGAAACAATGAGCATGAAAGTCACTCATATAACATCAAATGATGAACAAGATGGTACATCGGCGATAATAGGGCATAGAGCCGGCTTACAACGATCATTTGATCCTGTAATTAGGAGCATGCACATAAGACGTAACCCCGGGAGGATCAGGATCAGCACCGCCTCGGCAATTGTATGATTATCTAGTCATCCGGATAGAGAGCAGGTGTATACTCGCCGACTTCTGAGTTCAACTGAAAGGAATATCCGTCTCACATAGACCAGGAGGTAGGAAACAAGAGCGGAGAGTCGGCACGGAATGAAGATTAGTGGATGTGGCTAAGCGGATCCTATCGAAGCACCGTTACATTTCTGATATATATCCGACAGGAAACGTAAGCCAAGAATGTCAGACAACAATATCAGGAAATTATTTCCGCTCGTATTACATGGATAACCAATGATCTGTTACATTGGACAGTGCCCACATCGACCACGGGTATTCCCTCCGTCTTAGATGCATATGCAGCTCCCTGTTTCAACGTTAATTAATTGCGCGTCGATCTACCATTCGGTTGTGAGATGAACATGACTGGGACCAGGTTGTGTCTGACTGGACCGACATGTTATTCATAGCCTTGGAAGAAGGGCTTTGAGCACTGCCGATAGTTCTGCCTCAATAGTCACGTACATATATTCGCAGGACGCCGTCTACAGGCAGAAGAGCAGCTCGTGTTAAGAGCATTCCTTCTTTCTCCCCCAGTCCCTCTGTTCAAATCGTTATCGTTCCTTCATGATACATCCTTTTCCATCTCCTTGTCAACATGAGGGTTTCCACCATTAGCCCAATCCTGCTGCTCTTAGGCAGTCACTTAACTTCGGCCTGGAAATACAGCCCTAATCCGGAATGTCAGGCTGGGTTCTGTCTCTGTGGCCATGAATGTCAAGCCCTTGAGCAAGATCAAACTTGCTGCCCAAGGAGAGGAAGACATGCTGAACACATCTGTGGCCCCGGTATGTTGCCCTCCATACCTTCCTATATGGCATATTGCTGACTCTTTCACTTAAGGCAGGGAGTGCTGTGGTGCAGGTTGCTGCCGTGAAGGATGGGGCTGCGGACGCAATGAAATGTGTTATCCGCGGGTTACTCGCACTTCTTCGCAGCGGACTAACTGCATCACTACTATCATCACGGTAGTTAGGCCTGTTCCAGAACATCCTACCACTGACGCCGAGATATCCGGCACTCTAATCACGGCCTCGAGTGGTTTTGGTCAGTCCTCCGGAAACCATGACTCTACATCCGAAAGACCAGAAGAGCCTACCAGTGTTATTCCGGGAGGTGATTCCTCTGATGAAATCTCTAACACCGCTGGTGCATCAACAGTGTCTAATGGCGATAACGACTCCACTATCCCCGCCAGCACCACCACCTTGGATGAGACCAACCATGGTACAGGGTCAGTTACCATAACGGTCATCACCAACTCAGACGGACAAGTGTCGACAGTTCCCAACCATGAGAACACCGAGACAGATGTTTCTACAAGCGTCACTAGTTCCGAGTGTGTCATTCCAACCATCCCGCCACCTGATAGTACCGGCCCAGACGTTCCCACATTTATTACCAACCCTCAAGGCCAGTCATCAACTATCTCCATTCCTGATAGCACTGAGTCAAATGCTGTTGGTTCATCCGTCATCACGGGTCCGGATGGTCAAGTCTCGACTATCCTTCCCACTACTACGGACATTGGCACGGCTGTTCCGACTGTTATTACAAACTCAGATGGCCAGGTTTCTACCCTTTCCGATGGCAATGTCATTACTTCGGCTGTCCCAACTGTTGTCACGAACTCGGATGGTGAGGTCTCAACCATCTTCCCTACTACTGAGGATATCGACACATCTGTCCCAACTGTGATTACCAACTCAGATGGGGAAGTCTCGACTGTTTCAGACCACGAAGACACCAGCTCTGCTACCCCCACCGTTGTTACCAACTCCGATGGTCAGGTCTCAACTGTTTCTAGTGAAGGCGACGTCACGTCAGCTGTTCCAACTGTCGTTACCAACTCAGATGGGCAAGTCTCAACCATCTTTCCAACAACTGAGGATATTGGCTCGACTGCCCCAACCGTTGTCACTGGGCCTGACGGTCAGGAATCGACCATTGGCTCTCCAGCTCCGACCGACTCAGACACTGCCACCCCCACGGTGATTACAGGGTCGGACGGCCAAGTGTCTACCATCTTCCCTCCAGAGACTGGCTCGACTGGCTCAGATGGCCAAGTGTCAACAGTCGAAACTGATCCAGCTACCCTCTCTGGCATCGTGACTACAAACTCAGAGGGTCAAGTATCAACCATTTTCCCTACAGAACCTGCCCCATCCGATGAAAACTCTTCCACTTTAGTTGGCAGCTCGGATGCCCAAGAAACGGTCACCACTGCCCGGGAAACTACCAGAACTGGAACTGTCGGGGGTGACACTTCAGCAACTGACACTCAGACTGCAAGCGGCAGCTCTTCTGTCCCTACCGGTAGTTCCGATGCAACTGAAGCAACATCCACTCAGGAAAGTACCGCAACTGAGACTGCCGGAGAAGAGTCTTCTGCAACTGACGCCACCCAAACTCACGGCACCGAGACGTCAAGTAACGATTCTTCTCCTAGTACTGATAGCTCCGACGTGACCGAACCTAATACTCAGGTTTCAACCGGAACTAAGACGACTACGACCGAGACGACAGATGCTGAAACAAAAAGCAACCCCGGCACATCTCAATCTACGCAAAGCAATGCTGTATCCTCAGAGGAGACTGTGGGATCAGAGACAAGTGCCTTGACCAAGACCGAATCCGATGACACGAAGACCACGGCTCCCACGGCGCCTACCTCGCAGTCGGATCCTGACAAACCCACCACCAACCCAGGCGACCCGACAACTCAAACTAAGCCAGAGGAGACAAATTCAGAGGGCCAACCCACAACAAATGATGGCCAGGCCACATCCCGTGACGGTGACAACCAGCCTCCATCGACGCAGACGGCCCCTCCTCCAACTTCAACAACCGATGACAATGTTGTCATCCCTATCACGACATCAGTCGATGGGCCCAAGCCAACAGATGATGGCTTCGTTATCCCCTGCAACCTGTGGTTCTTTAACATCTGTATTGGACCCATCTTTGGGTGGAAGATGACCCGTCCACCTGGCATTTATCCTCCGTATGAGCCCCCTTATTGCTGGTTAGATACTGCTGCTAACAAAGTCACAGAGGCCCCCCACCATCAATCTCCATTCCCCCAGGGCTTGGTATTGAGATCAACATTAACGGAAATCTCCCCGACTGGCCAGAATTCACGTAAGTCACAAATAAGACGGGCAGACATAACAGCCTCGGATGCTAACATGTGGTCTCTAGTATTGGGCCAGATAACAATCCAACATTTTCTGAGGAACCCACAGAATGCGAGACGGAATCAGCCGAGTTGTGCATGACCAGCACCTCCTACAGCGTGTCTGTCGATGCTACGACGACCAGCACGGTGACGAGCCAGGTTACCGCCATGTGCGGAACCGTTTATGGCTGCAACGTCGAAGGTGCTACTGAAACCTTGACGGAAACAGAGACAAGCACTGCCTCGCATTCCCCAACAGGCACTCCGTTCCATCCCCGGGAACAGTGGCCAAACATGGTAGAAAGCCAAGAAGCCATCGACGCTGCAGCCTCTCATGCCCAGTCGGAACTTGACTCGATCTTTGGCACCAGGACAACTGACCCCGCAATCCCATCTGCATCATGCCCCGTCTTGGCGAAATTGGAGAACGGACAAGGAGACGAAGGGCTCCAGAGATGTCGGACCGTCTGCGAGCTAGAGCAGTTCAAGCCCGTCAGGATGTATCCCAGGAAAGTAAACGACGTGGTGACATCCACCTTTTGCAACGGGACTACGGTGCCTATTAATAGCACTGCGAATCGAGAATTCGTATTCAGCGACACGAGTTCCTTGATGGTACAAGTTTTTACGGCTACAAGCCAAGATGGCTGTAAACCGCAGGCCGAGTTCACGCTGGACGACTACTGCCGTACATCTCTAGGGCTTTTGACAGAGTGTGACTCGGACAGCAATGTTAGCGGAGGTGGGATATTTTTGGACAAGTCTGAATATGGTTGTCTTGTGTGGAGTATTGGTGTTATTAACACGACGGATCCGGAGTTGGGTATTCCAAGGACTGACATTACAGACGTCGTCAACGGGGCTGGGTCTAGGAAGAGGGCAGTGGCCGCGCCTATAGAGGTGTGGTAAATAGAGCTGAGAACTATAGCATACCCCTCTTCGATCGGGTTTTTGGGGGAGATGGTGTCGAGACGAGGTGTTTTAGATTACAAGGTGGCTTAACATATCTGATGAAATAGATGAATAACACATCAAGTCGCCATGAGGGTGAAGATAAAGCTGCTTCAATAGAGCCTTATTGCTCTTGGGTTTGCAAACTGGAGTTGAAACTAGGTTGTGATGTTTTCCATTGTTACCTGCGTCTGCTACCGTCCCTTATTGGGACCTCTAAACGTAGCACGCAAACTACCATTGATTTGGGCCAAAGTCTAGATACCCTGCAGCTGCCTTGAACTTTAATCATGAAACCTTCGTGACTCCTGTCAAAGTCGGACCTTGATCCTTACAGGCCATCCTTCTCCTCCTCAAAGAGCCCGTAGTTCAACCTCATCCCATCCCCCATAAGTCGGAGGACATGTATCACCCTCTTCATCCTCAACCAAATCCTCAAGGTCCACATCCTCATTCTTGACGACCGTCTTCTTCGGATTCTGCCAGTAAAGATGCATCAACTCCCTCATAAGACCAAATTGAACCTTGAGAATAAACTGCCCTGCCCAGAAAACGCCACCCCAGGCGAGTAGGATAATGAGTGACATTGGAGAATATGCCACGAATGCCAGCGCTCGAGGCTCCCAGGCTGGAAAGGTGAGTTGATAGAAGAAGAGTGTGAAACGCCAGGCCGTAAGCAAGACGGCGAAGCCCTCGAGCATAGCTAGAACAGCCATGAGAAAACAGAGATTGATGACGAGAACAATCCAGGGCCGGGATTTCAGGTGTCTTTGCATCCAGCAGGGGCCATGTCGCTTAGGCACAGTGTTCGAGTTGTACGAGGGCAGGGTTGAGCTCCCAGTGTCGACGGGTATTTCTTCGCAGGACTTTTTAAACCCTTTAAGCTGATTGTTGCAAAAAGCGGTGTTGACGATGAGAATGACGAGGATAATCCAGAAGGCCTCGTAAGACGCGCATTCGAATACGCATGTGCCAAAGTCGATTGGGCTTTCACCTTTGGTCCAATCCTCGAAATTCCAATTTGCGGTTTGGTTGGCGGTTGTGTTGCACGCAAGAGGAAGGCGGTTGAGCCATTCCAGACTCATTGTGAGGTTGGTGTTTGCCTTGTGGGCTGGTTGTTGATCCATGTCGAATTTCAGAGTAAAGACCATGTTGAGATTTGTGTTTGGTTGTAAGCGTTTAGTTGTAAGTGTTTGGCTTCTGGAACGGAAACTGGGGGGACGGCGTGGGCTTTTATGGCTGTCAACTTCGCATTTTGGGTTGTTGAGTTTGTTTTGATCTAAACATTGCTGGGCTTTCTGTCATATGCAAGTGTTGAACTCTTTTTCGTTATCGATTACTTCAAATAATCGTGGCCTTTCTAATTGACCGGTGAAGTTTTGACTTTATTTAGTTGATCAGATCACTTCATAGTTTCAGGATTTTTTGTTAAGTGTATTGCATATCAGATCAAACTGCTTATTAGCTAACTACCACTGGTCTTCTCAATGGCTCAATTCTTCATAGGACACACTGTTCAATCCGGCCCCTCACGGATTCTTGAGCAGTGCCAAAAGCCCCTGTCACAAGACCCTACCCTACGTATTAAGTTCGTGTCATGCAGACGTTGGAATCGCTGACACGGCAACGCTGCGACCAAAATGCATAAAATGAAAATAAAAGCTTATGCGTGTGTCAGTCTACCTTTAACACCTTGCATCAGGTGATCTGTTGGTGGTCTTGTTCGCATTTTCAGTACTCAGAAGTGGAGAATGTCCTAAACTTGGCATTCGCAGCCAAAGGTCAAGACGATTTTGCCAAAGACGAGCGACCTCTATAATAATTCCGATATTTTAATCTTCATGACTGTTTGCCTGCCCCTTTTTGCCCACTTTATTTATCAATATCAGCGTAGCGCCTGTTCGCTTTATCTATCTAGCAGATCAGGACACAGACAAGGCAGAAGCTAGGCGGGCTTCCCACGCTTCCCACACCTCAGACACCAGACTTGAAGATGTCTACTATTCTTTGAGTATTTTCCACATAACCCCGGTGATAAAAATGTGTCGCGAGGTGCCATGGCAAAAATAAGGTTCAGAATATGTATCATGTCGGCAACTATCAGCGAGCGGAATGCTCGGCACCTGGATTCCGCCCCTCTGTGATGCAGCATTATCAATCAGACCATAACTCAGGGACGAATCAATTCGTTGAAAAGCCATCCTCCCCGCAAGGAATAAGCTTCATCCCAGTCATTTTGTCATCACTAGGTGTGGAAGGATTGGACTTCTGTGATGAGGTGGATGATTGGTAAGACACCTTTTTCCCAAAGGAGAAGAAGCCTTGCCTTAATGGAGAAGTCGGAGTTTGAGGCTCAAGGGACTCATCATCATCCAAGCGACATTGTAGTAGGATTTTGGATATAAAAACGGCTATATCCCGTTCAAAGGTTTTGGCAATCTCAACAAGGCTATCATCCTCCAAACTTTAATTTTGACTTCAAGATGCGAGCACTTCGGTTTGCCCTCTCTGTCCTCGCCTTTCCGGCGGCATTGGCAGCCATAAACGACTTTGACACCTGGGAGCATGGCCGTGTTGCGTTGAATGACGTTAGCATACACTTTCGATATGCTGGCTCTGGCCCACCGGTTCTGCTTGTCCATGGAAACCCCCAGCACAGTTTGACCTGGCAGTTCATCGGTCCTCTTCTCGCCCAGAATTACACGGTTATTGCCCCTGACAACAGAGGCGCTGGAGATTCGAGTATCCCCCCTGACGGAAACTATAGCGCTACAGCTTCAGCTGCCGACCTTAAGGGTGTTCTGGATTTTCTCAACGTCACTTCGGCATATGTGTTTGCGCACGACAAGGGCGTCGGCATGGCCACTGCCCTTGCCATCCAACACCCAAGCTTGGTCAAGAGACTTGTCCTCGCCGAATATCCCCTCCCAGGGTTCGGATATGAGCAAAGTTCTAATCCAGCACCATATTGGGATCTGTACCAAAACTGGCAACTTGCCTTCTTCCAAGTCCCGGATTTGGCCGAGTTTTTAATGTCGGGCAAGGAGAAGCAGTTTCTTGAATGGTACTTTTACCACGGTAGCTACTCCGGTCCTGCAAGCTTTAGTGAGGATACGGTCAACAGATACACTTCGAGTATCTCAAAGCCTGGATTTCTGAGAGCGATGCTTGGTCCTTTCTCAAGCGCGACCGTGTACGAAGACTCTCAGTTCTTCCAGTCGAAGCTGAACGGAAGCCGTCTGAGGGTGCCACTTCTCGGAATGGGTGGTGAAGCAAGTCTGGGAATCAAGTCGATACTTCGTCAATCCTTCGAACCAATTTCCTCAAACCTTGAGCTTGACATTATTCCGAAAGCAGGCCATTGGATCGGTAGGTTCTTGGCAAGAAGATCCAGTTTGCACCCTGCTCATTCTAATCATGTCAATAGCGGATGAGAACCCCAGATGGACTGCGCGTCGTGTCGCCAAATTTTTCGCAGAGGATAATTCGACACTATCTAGCATTGACTTGTCTTATTTGGAGGATTTGGTCACGCTTGATGTTGGATTCTTTGGTACGAGAAGAAATCTCGCTCTTGGCCAACAGTAGTGAAACGGCAACTGTGGGTCAAGGTTTGTGAGAGCGGGTTGAAGTCGCTGCCTCAAATAACAAGGCATATATTCTACGGTGTAGCCGTAAGTAAAGGGCTGCGGCTCAATTCTTTAAATAGTTCCACGTGTTCCAATCCTTACTCGAATCGTGACTTATCGCCGCCCACGTATTGACGGGGGCAGTGCAGATCCCAGCTCAGGACTAACACGAGGGCTGGGGAGGCCAATTTCGCAAGCAAGATTACGCGTCTCGGGGATCGCCGAGCGCTGAGCCACTTGTCATTTTAAGCATATTTTATTTCCAGCAGACATTGAAAACGTTGAGGCTCCCAATTCAATTCAATTCAATTCTGTTACAACATTCCGTCACAATTCACGATATCAATGCCAATTCTCTCACCTGATACCGTCGATACTTTGGGCTTGCATTTCAACTGCCAACGCGCGATAGCACACGCGTACGCGACTCAAAACTCTAAATCACGAAAATGTGTCTCCCAAACTTTTTCTCAAAAAAACAAAAAGACGACAAAGAAGAGATAGAACCACAACCATCACCAGCCGAACCTACAGGCCGCAGAACAGCCGAAGCAACCGCTCGTCTAAGCAGCAGCAAATTCAGGGCAGACGCCAGCCCAAGGCCATCATCTGATGACCGACTTGGCCCAAACTACGCGCCGGGAGGATACGCATCTTCGCCGTCGGGGGGAGATGGACAGTATGGAGGCTTGTATGGTGGTGTGCATGGAGGAGTGTATTCAGGGGTAAATGGAGGTCCGAATGGAGGCGTGTCGGGAGGTGTTTATGGGGGTGTTTATGGCGGGCCGAGTGGAGGAGCGTTGGGAACGGCGGCGGCTGGAGGATATGGGACGTCACCTGGAGGAACATCGTATCTGTAACGTTTAAGCATGGACTATTGACCTATGATACCCAAGGTTCCACCCACAGGACAGTCTGTCATCATTCGCTTCACGATGGGCTACTGCCTACCAGACCTGGAGCCTATCCTCTCACTCATGACGAAGCCAAGCTCATAGCCCCCCAGATTCGACTAAGACAGACCCTTCAGATGACAGAAACATTATCTCAAGACCTGTCATCTCTCGAGTGCTTATCAAAAGTGCAAACGGGCGGTGGCTGTACGATAAGTGCCAAGTCTGATGGAGGGCCTCATCCTTGGTAAGCGACAGCCTTATTTTCAAGTGAAACATAAAATGAGCTATAAATTGCTCTCAGTCAATAAAGACCTCAATAAGCTACTTTGCTTCCTCTTCTTGATCCCTCTACACTATTGCAGATGAGTGGCATGTCATACCTAGATTTCGTCAAGCTTCGAGCAAGGGCAAACCCCTGCATCTCTGGCCTCGCTGAGCACTTGCAGCGGGAATCGCTCACCGAAAGCCGCATTGTGTATCTGGATTACCCCCAAAATGGGACCTCGAATCCCCAATCTGGGCCTCTTTCAGCGGCAGAGGGTGACCTTAACCATCTCGTCAATGGAATCTCACCATTCACAACCCGACTTCTTTTCGTTGAGAACATCACCTCTGAGATGGTCACAATGTTGGGCGAGTCTTTGGATATAGATCCTCTTTTCTTTGCCGATTACCTTCACACTCGCTTCGAGGATATATCCAAAGCCGTGCCACCACCTTCACTTGCCAGTTTACCTTCTTTGATTGCCGCATCAAGCCATATCCACCTTCATTATCATCAAGCTGTAGCCTTGGATAGCAATGATGGTCATTTGACGGCTCCATATGCCCTGAAAACATGCTCGAATGCTCCTCGCAACGTTCGGCGGCTGGCACCGATATCAGGAAGAGATATTGCCATTGCTCGGGCGTGTTGCTCCTTCATCATCAAGTCCGTGGGGACATCTCAGATCTGTGAGCATATTCTTATCTAGAGAATCGCTCATGTTGTGACTAACAAAAGAAAGGTCTATTCCTCGTTGATGCCCCTATCAGCTCTGTTGAGGCACTGGACACTAAGACAAACAAGTCGTACCAGGCCACTGTTTTGCATGGCGGATTCGAAGACTTTGACTCACCACTCTCGTTTTCTTCCTTCGCTCAGGGCAAAGCAAAAGAGTCATTTCACAAAAGCTCCATGTTGAACAGTATCCTCCACTACTTTCAGAAAAGCCTCCCGCCTGGATTTCATGTCAACACACCGAGACTTCTCAGCGTGGGATATTATCCTATCAGGATCGTCCTCGCCGAATGGAACTTTTATACACATCTAACAAGTCGATGCTTGAAGTACTATGAATTCTCCATCCGCAGTAAGACGGGGCGGCTAAGGGATGAAGATATCGTTGATCTTCAACGCTGGCGACGGCGTAGCAAAAGAAGTCAACAGCGACTAGACATACTAGCCGAAGTCATCAACTCTCATCTTCAAGATGAAGACGAAAGAGAGCCCTGGGAACTCATCCTTAAAGACACCGACTGGCTCCGGGGACAACTACATGACTACTGCCAGTCCCTCGAACAGATGGTCACGGTAGCCACGTTGATAGTACAGCTCCTGGACTCTCGACGTTCTATCCTGGAAACTGTCAACATGAGGCGCTTGACCTATATTGCGCTATTCTTCATGCCTCTGGGCTGGGTCGCAAACTTGTTTAGTATGTCTGATGGGTACTCGCCAGGTCACAAGCACTTTTGGGTTTACTTTGCTACCGCGTTGCCGCTACTGGGCATTGTCCTTGTTCTCTCAGCGCTTCCTTATGATCACATTTTCCAGACATTGAGGCGTTTCTGGGACGGAATTTGGAGAGTTAAAGAGGTTGGAAAGGTATCCCAGGTCTCTTTAAGCGCTGTGTAGTAGCCGCTCACGCGGTTTACCTGAACTCCTCAATCTCTTACAATCTCATCACAGCTTGATACGCCACGGGAGTCCGGTGTAAATGATAAT
This sequence comes from Fusarium tuaranense, assembly GCA_013363205.1. Lineage (NCBI taxonomy): Eukaryota > Fungi > Ascomycota > Sordariomycetes > Hypocreales > Nectriaceae > Fusarium > Fusarium tuaranense. The sequence continues at coordinate 50,334 of JABEEN010000841.1, read as the reverse complement.
GTTGCTTTCAATCGAAATCTTTCCGCTATGATCAAGCCTTAACTCCAACACTTCTAAGTAACCTATTTAAATCTTCTGCCATACTCTCACTTGCGAGGTCTATTGTCCATCTCAACACCAGTCAAATACTCGCTCTCCTCTGCATCTGAGGCAGGTTGCGCCCCGTTCCTACTCATCATTCTCCCCCCCACATCCTCCTCTCCCTTCCCTTGGCTAATCTTGACGTAAGATCTCCGCGCTGTCTTTTCCATGCGCTCCATAGTATCCGCGTCCTCCAAGACACCTCCAATTCGGTGACCCTGACGAATAGTAGCTAGCGTGCTACTCCTAGCCAACGGCGTCAAGTCCGGGTCTCCGGCACTTTTTGCTGTGATGATCAACAAGATCAGAACACAGAGGAGCATTACCCCATGAAGGGCTACCCACGGCCACTGGATATCGTATAGTACCTTTTCTGTACCGACATTGCCCTCGAAGCTCAGCTTTCCTTCATACCGGTCCTCATCTTGCCCCTCAACATTGTCGAGCCTAGGATTCGGATTTCTCCGCATCTCGTTGGTCATACTTGTTGCAAGGGCTTCAAATCTCCTCGTAATGTTGGTACTCGTCCAAGTCCATAAACCCCCAATGCCTGGTGGTTCCGATTCCACAGTGAGCTCCTTGCCGTCGGGACCATGCGAGACCCCGTTGAATCCGACGGCGCCTTTTCCCAGTTTCCCTTCGATGCTCTTCCGTATCTCGGTTGTGTTTGTAAAGTTTCCTAATAAGAGGTCTTGCATGTGGTGGCTTAGTGCCATCACCGTGTCTGATGAGACGCTCATCGGCTCCGTGGACAGGTTTCCTAGGCCTCTGAGCTTAAGATCTGAATAAGACGCCGCCGAGTACCAGAGGTTGAACTCCAAGCTGTCAGTCTCATCATCTGGCGGTGTGTTTATCTTTGTCAATTCATCGTCCTCGCGCCGTTCCCACGACTCTGGATCCCGTATCCAACCATCTGCCTCTGTGATATTCTCAAAGAGTTGATTTCCTTGGACCTCGGAGTCGACCATCTTGATGCAATAGTAAAGAGAGCACTCTTCGGCTTTCATAGGGATATTTGGCCAATACAATCCCTTGTCTAGATCTCCATCCGACGTCGTGGGGAGTGCTGAGTAGTTGAGATACTTAACATCTGGGTAGATAAAGCTCATGGACCAGATCAATGTGTCGATATCCTTCATAGCGTTTGTCTTGTTTGGGTTGCCAGTGCCGAAAGTGGTCATTGAATATCTTTTGTCAGAGTAAATCCCCAGCGGCTGCTCGTTCTGACACTGGTTCCACAAGTAGTCGTGAAGTGGACATCCGTCAACGTTGGTGATGAAGTGACCATTTGGTAGAGCAAAGGCGGTTGCGTTGACAGTCTTCGTCCCGTAGCTCACATCCTGTATAGTGAGAAGTGTCTTCCCAAAGCCGTCAACACGTTTCAGTTTGGAGCTAAGATCCTCGCATCTAGTGCAAACACCAAGGGTAGCAAACTGGTCCCAGGTGCAGTTACTTGTCGGACATTGAACCAGGGCTTCTTGCGCAGCCTCCCATGGTGATCGAGAGAAGCCGTTGAGGATGGATGCCTGCATCGACAGAGGTAGTTGAGTTGTTCGGTACCAAAGATCTCCAACTTGAACCCTAATCGAGCTTCCTACTTCATAGACTGTTGTCCGAGATGCAAGAGCGGCCAGACCAGGGTCTCCGAAAGGTCTCGGCGCAAATACGACGCTTTGTTGAAGCTGTACTAACTGCTGCGCCAACGGATCGAGAACGATAGCTAGGAGGGTCAAGATGGCGCCAAACTGGACCGCTAAGCTGTGAATCACAGGTAAAGTCAGTTCACATACATGGAACGTAGGGCTTAGAACTCACGCGCCCCTGGTGCCAAGAAGCACCTTGATACTACCCAACGGGCCACGAGTAGCAGAGTCGATGCGATCAAAGTCGACAAGCAAACGAGGCCCCCTAGCAAAAAGAATCCACTTCCATTGAGCTATGCACTCGGCAATAACAAAGACCAGACTGGTCTTGATCGCTAATGATAAAATCGAGACGACAGCGTTGAGTGTGATACTGTTCCACGTGAAGGGTGCTTTGCCGTCAAATTTGGAGAGAAGAACCACCATGGCGACGAGGGACGCGCTGGAGCCCAGAACTGCCAACAGTTCCGAGCCCCAGGCCCTCCATGACATGAGTTTGAAGATGTTCAACATAGGAAACGAATCATGAAGATGAAAGTGTATGCCGAGATTTCTTGAAAGGGACAAGAATCTGCCAAGAGATCAAGTGCAGATGTTTTATGACGGTCGGAGACTTTCATGGACACTTTACAAGTCAGCCTAGGGTGGCTAAGCTCGGACTCGGACCCAATGAAGGAGGATGAAAGGATGATGAACCCTGTCGATTTTCGCCTTGATCTAACCTATTGGTGCTTAGGACCGTTACATGTCCTATAAATAAGCTTCCAAGTGTTTCATAAATGCGAGCAATTGGTGCAGATCATGTCACGGGCATTGGTGAAGTGCTCACATGGTTGTTGTTTAAATAGTTGAGAGGGCTGCCATGCTCTCAGCCCTAATTCCTTCAGGAACCTTGTTTCGTTTGAAAGCATCAATCTGACCAACTCAATAATTACACAGCCTACCTAGAAGGCCCTCCGGATCCTTGAAGTGATCGACGAAGCGGAGGTCACCATTTGAAGACTGGTTGACCAAGGAAACAACAAGTTCACAGACATGACACCACAAATCATGCATAATAGCTTTAACGGAGTTTCTTTCGACATCCTAAACCTAATTTTCAATATAAAGTAATTGTCTAGTTCTCAGACTCAATATCCTTCAAAGCTGGCATACTTAAACAACTGGACAAATATTATTCACCTACCCTAGACATTATCGTATCTATTTCTTCGCAATCATGCCTTCCTCTGATCCTCTCTCGTATTATATGCTGTATTCTCCCAAATATGCTCTTTGTTATGGTTGAAGCCCGGCCCTTGATGGGATAACTGAGCCAGAAGATCGCTGCATGCTCCCTCTTATTCTAGGCTCCCCAGTCTTCCTCACCTAAGCGGCTCCAAGTTGCCCGGATAGGGATTATATGGTCCTGTCATTCTGTTCAACTCAGACATCGAGCCCACTGGCTGGTTAAGATTTGAATATGCCTGGGACTGACGGTGCGTTGCGGAGAAAGACTGTTGAGACTGCCGGTGATAGCGAAGGGGTGGTGATTGTGTCTGAGACCTCCCATCAAACTGAACTGGCGATAATGCCACACTGTAGCGGTTCTTATTCTGAATTGGCGCGTATTGCAAAGGCTCGGCAACGTTAGGAGCTGTTTCTCTTGTAGAACGTAGAGGAATGCTCGTTGTGTCGTCGTAAGTATTGCAGATGTCGGGCTCTTTGTAAGACAAGATCACACGGCCCGGATGGAAGATGTTGAAGAGTGCCGTAGTAATAAATATCAACGAAGCGTCGAAGACATAGATGTATATTTCAGTGGATTGAAGCGGTCCGTTCGTGCCCGTGATGTACTCGACAATGCGAAAGATCGATCGAACCATGATGAAGCCGCTCGCTGCGTAGAGGACAAAGATGAATCGTTTCCATGGAGTCGTGACAGAGAGGCTTTTGTCGGTTGGGTTTTTGTTAATGCGGCGGTGGAAGATGTGGAGGACGGTGATGAAGAATGCGAAGAAGTAGAGCTGCACAGCGAGGCCTACAATGATGATGCTCTGGCCTCTTTTCTGATCCCCGGCTGACTTAGCCTGCGATAGCATGCCACCACCTAGGTGTAAACATATTAGCATCGTCGCCAAGTGAGACAGATTAATGTGTTCTTTATTATATTTGAAGGCCCTCAATGGGATAACTGGGCCAGACGACCGTGAGACCGATCATTTAGACGTACCTGCAGATTGTGCTAGGAACGAAATAACGTCACCGAACACAAACGTCTTTGTCAAGTACTCAATGGGCACCAGCGAGTAGCCGTCGGCTTCAAGGAATATAATGAGACGTCCCAGTGCCATGTAGATGGACGCGGCCAACATGGTTGGACCGAGGAGTAGTAAAAGACTTTGCATCGCGTACGGTAAGACGGCCCAGTCGGGGGTTTGCTTCGCAGATATCGCACGTCCGGCATAACCGATTGCTTCGACTGATGACGGGGTTAACATGTTACTTGGGGTCAGTGGCTAGGACCACTAACAGATACATCCGATGAGGAATGGGATGAAGAAAAAGGTCCTGGAATGGAAAAGCTGGAATAGGTGGCCGAGTGTCGAGACGGAAAAGAGTGCTATGAAGATGATTGCGAGGATGAATGAGGGATCATAGTGGTATAGCTTGTATTCGGTCATGATGGAGGTGCTAATTGCAAGAAGGAAAGAACGAGTGAAACGAAGGAAGACAGGGATAGAACTGATTAAGAAATGCCCTCGAGGAAAGAAGATGCAAACGTCAAGTATTAAAAGGCATTGAAGCGGGTGCTACTCGCGGATCATCTCACAAAATCGTGACCCCTGGCTTAGGGCTGTGGCAGCTCAAACCTGAGGGCACCAATGCACGATCTCTCGTACTTTGAGCCGTCCATACGACAATTCACATTCTATTATTACCTTTGGATTCCGGTGCAGCCGGATACCCTCGAGATTTCCGCTTTGCAACCTGCAAGCTTGCGTGGTGAAGACGAAAGCCCCGGAGTTTTGAGCTGAGTTACATCCGAGCTCAGATCTATTGACCCACCCGTAAAGTATACGGGTGGGTCATTGCAGGATGCAGCTTGCTTAAGCGGCCTCAAATACGGGGACTTTCCCCTTTTATCCCTCCCACACATGTCCTCTCCCTTGTTGCCGAGCCATCCGCCAAGAAACCGAGACCGAGACCGAAACAAACATCTGTCAGATCGGGAGGCCCCCATAACTTGACGTGTGTGTGATTTATTATCGATGACGTCTCTAGAAGAGGCCATCACAAAAGCAAACCCCGTATCATCCCAGGGTTACGCAATGCAACGCTGCAGACACAAAAAGTCTCGAAAAGGTTGCCTCGAGTGCAAGAGGCGGCACATGAGAGTGCGTTTATCTCCATGCGATCTGCTGATACGTTCTATTGACACCCGTAGCCAGTGTGATGAGGGAAGACCTATCTGCGCCAACTGCATTAGTGCTCGGAGAATATGCGAGTATCGGAAGCCCAACGTCTCGGTAGGAAACCTTTCCCTTGTGGACTTTGCCAAGATTGGACAGCATGCCCGCTTATCACTCTTGTCTTGTCAGCTAACAATTAGACCCTAGGACCAAGATGTTGCATCGAGGCTTCCCCCGCTGACCACCCTGGGTCTTAGTCCCGGTGCTGGCGTGGCCAATCTCAATATGCATCACCTAGAGCTTCTAGTCCATTTCTCTTTCGCCATTTACGTTCCAGAACTCGAAGAAGACCATGATGCAACCAGGTTGGTTCTAGAAGCAGCTCTCGATGCTGAGTATCTGATGCTTGAGGTGTTGGCACTATCCGCTCGGCATCTATCGACGATCCGTCCAGATAAGGCAACCTGGTATATTGACCTGGCATTTGAGTTGCAAACAAAGGCCATCCAACTATTCAACACCAATACTGCCCAAGAAGAATCCGCGCAAAAGCTTCTATTCTCGTCCGTTCTTGGCCGTCACATACTCGTTGATACGCTAGTCAGCCGTGATCTCGAGTTTGACCAGTTCCTCGACCGCTTCATCCAAGGCGTACGCGTTCACCGGGGTACAAGAGCAGTAACATCTGAGTACGAATGGGAGCCTCTTCTCAGCTCCAAGATTGGCTCCCTGATAACAAAGGGTATCGATCCTCTCGGCTTTCACAACCCAATATCCCTCCGCCAACACTTTGAATCGCTGCTGTCCCAGTCGACTCGACTCGACGCCGACGGCAAGCTTGCATGCGATAAAGCCCTACGAATGATAGAGGGCGCTTTGCACGATCTTGAGTCTCCGGAGAGGAGTACATTCGGTCTTCGGATGATATTTGTCTGGCCCATCTTGCTACCTGAAGGCTTTATTGGTCTTCTGGAACAGCGTGTCCCTGAAGCGATTGCCATTCTTGGCCGCTATGCTATGCTCCTACGAGCGGGACGAGAGCTATGGCAAATTAAGGACGCTGGAGAATATATATTAAATCTCGTTTCTGTATTCTTAGGACCTGGGTGGGAAATGTGGTTGTGAGGAGTGGCACCAAAGATGCTGATGAAACGAAAATCCTTGCTGCGTGGTGGCGAGGACTTTTGGGCGTGTAACAAATTATCCTCACATCTGGAATTGCTAAAGGCGAAGTAGTGTTAATACTTCCTGAGACTTTGCGTGTACGACAGAGATCCTTCATTAGTAAGCTGAAATGCGAGATCTGATATGATATCAATTGCGATATTTTCAGCCTAACCCCGCTAGAGCTGACTCTCAGCAACAACACACACTCAAGAAGCAGATCCAACAATCATGCAGTCACATTCTCACGGCGTTGACCATGACTTCGGGCTCGAGCTTATGCTACGCTTCCCTCGAGACATGTCGAAGCCCGAGTTGTTCGGCGCGAACCTGCCAACAGCCTGGCCATACTTTGTTCTCCCACAGGGAATGGGAGATTGGGAACATGAAAGTGATGATGAAATTGCCGAGAGAGTCCTTGCTCAGGCCGACTCGCTGGAACTCCAAGCCAGAGCTCTGTACTTTCGAGTACTTCGAACGTGGTTTCTGAATTGCGACGAAACGCATGAAGAGTGCAGCTGGGGACAACGTGGACGCGGATTCTGGCCGACTAGAGTCATTTACCTTGGGGACCACCCCAACTTGAGGCTCATTGAAGAGCCAGGCGGCGAAGAAGACTACATTGTACTGTCACACTGCTGGGGTACACCGACAAAGGAAGAATGGAACCGCTTCTGTACCACTCCCCAGAACTATCACCAGCGCTTGGACGGGTTCAGTTTTGACGACCTACCTAAGACGTTTCAGCACGCGATCGAGGTAACGCGAGAGTTCGGGAAGAAATACCTTTGGATTGATGCCCTCTGCATCATCCAAGGGCCCGACGGTGACTGGGAAAGCGAAGCTGGGAAAATGGAACACGTCTTTGCCAACGCGTATTGCACCATCGCTGCAAACTCTGCCGGAGGGTGGAAGGAGGGTTTCTTACAACCTGGGCTCTGGGATCAAATTAACCCAGAAAGTATGGACTGCGACTGTTTGTTTGATTCCGAAGTTAGTGAGTCGCCCTTGATGCAAAGAGCCTGGGTTCTCCAGGAGCGGGTGCTATCACGACGAATCATCCATTTCACATCTGGGATTTCGAATGCAAAACCAGGGCATACATATTGGGAATGTGGCGGTGCAATCCGCTGCCAGCAGTTTTCAACCCTGAGCCCGTGAGTTTGCAATCTGAACACCAACTCGACCATGATGCGAGGTGTTGACATGACTCCAGGCCAATCTTCAAGAACACGTTCACTCGTGACCCTTATTTCCCAGAGCGACTCAAGGGCGCATCTTATTTTCGCGCACTTGATTCCATGCACACCCTTTTTAAGGAATACTCACGAGCCGGGCTTACCTACAAGTCCGACAGAGACACTGCAATATTGAGCCTGCTCAACCGCGTCAGCCATGAACTCGGCACAGAGGTACGATATGGCGTTATTCGCTGCTTCCTAGGTAGTCTCCTTTTATGGAAGCGAACTGCCAAGGAACTGACGCCTCCGATTGACTTTGGGCAACGGGCCGTGCCTTCATGGTCTTGGATGGCGTACGACGGAAGCGTCGACTTCATCCTGATGTACGATTACGAGCTCAGGATACCTCGGGACGCGGACCTTGGATTCGCTCAAGATGGGAAAGAACTGAGAGTCAAAGTCCGGCGATTCGAAAATTGCCAACTAGGCGGAGTCAAGCGAAGTGCTTGCTATTCTGTCTGTGACGGAGACAAAAAGATTGGGGCACTATGGTTTGACATGAAGGATCAAATCGAGTTTAAGCACTGTGTCGCCGTTGGGTCTGGTGAACTAAGATCCCAGAAGCAGCTTTACGTCCTAGTGATTCGGGAGGATTCGAGTGGAGAGAGATTCAAGAGGCTGGGAGCTGGTATTTTGGATGATGGTTATGTGTCCCTGGAGAGCAAGTCTGGACGACTTGTGTGATGGCGAATCAGATCCTCGCAATGACTTCGGGAGGGATTAGCCAAGGCGCAATCTCGGATTAACTATTCACCCGCTCATCAGTGGACTCACCGCCATCGTAAACCTTTCCTCTTTTGGATGTTTACGAGATGCCGAATTTCGGGTTCCAAGAGGTTAAGCAGATGCCTAGGATTTTTGACAAGTGCCTAAATCAAGGGGCATGGACTGATTTTTATCATCATATAAAGCTGCTCTCCGCGATATGTTGGCCTTCTCTCATTCAAACACTCAAAATCACCCTTCTCGCACCCTTTTTACCAACTTCCCAACATGACCACCAAGGCTAAATCCATCAACGTCTTCGCCCGATGGCGACCACTCGCATCGGACGAGACCAAGTCAGGCGAGATGCGACACAGCAACCAGGCAGACTCCAAAGGCCTTTCTTCCGTCTCTATCAAACCTCAAGCATCATCCAAAGATCGCCCATGGACCAGTCCCTCGGCTTTCAACACCATCTTCAGCCCCGACGACCACAACTCCGAGGTATACAATACTGTTGTGGTACCCAACATCTCCAAGGTCCTCGCTGGTGAAAGCTGCAGTTTCTTCGCCTATGGTCATTCCGGAAGTGGAAAGACGCATACCATCCTCGGTTACGATTTTGAGCACAGTCGGGAGCTTGGGCTGTGTCTTGCTGCCGCCAAGCAACTATTTGCAGAGATCGAGCGCCTTCAGACGGAGAACGAGGGACAAGAGCTAGGTATAGGCTTCAGCTTGTTTGAACTGCGCCAAAAGTCAGCCTTTGATCTTCTTAACAACCGGTCTGAATGTCACGTCAGACAAGGTCCTGACGGGAAAGTGCATATCCGCGGCGAGACTGAGATGCTGGAAGGAGGCAAAGTCCGCGTCCAACCCATTGTTCAGCGACCATGCTGGAAATTCGACACCTTCCAACAGGAGCTTGTGCATGCTCTTGGTCAGCGTGCAACAGGCTCATCCACTGTGCACGATCAAAGTTCCAGGACCCACGCCGTGCTGGAACTCGAGATCGTCAGTCAGCCCTTGATCGATGCGAGAATGGCTCTCGTCGATCGCCAGTCTGAGCTTGTCCCCGTAGGAAAGCGTGCCATAGACATCAGCATCGAGGAGGACATGAAGAGTATCATCCCGGCAGAGGGGGGTGGATGGGCTCCCAACCCTGACTATCAGAAGGATGAAGCACGTATCAAAGCGGTCGAGAATGAGAAGGCCCTGTTTGAGGGTCGTGTTACAGCTGCAGAAGATAAGGTGCAGGAGATCCTCAAGTCCAGCCCTGCTCCGTGCTTGGGTGCAAAGATGGTCTTTGTCGATCTCGCGGGCGCCGAATACTCCGAAGATAATGCTGCTCGCATGCGAACCTTGAAGCAGAGTCCCCAGGAGCGTCAAGAAGGTCGACAGATCAACAGCGATTTGCTGGCATTGAAGGAGGTGATGAGGGCTTGGTCTAAAGGGTCAAACAGGATCCCATTCAGATCTTCAACTTTGACAATGGTGTTGCGGGAGCATTTTATTGCTACGGGGAGCTCTACCATTATTGTCACGCTTTCGCCTGCGCAAGATCAGTATGCGGCCACTCTCAATTCGCTGAGATATGCAAGCTTGGTCGGCGCTGCTAGTGTTTGATACTGTCATGTGATAGAGACAACTCGTAGCACATTATTATAGCTTAGAGAGTTTTACCTCAACAAAAGAACATGCTTCATGCGGCAAGACACCCATCTCATTGTGACAGCTCTACCAGCCTCAACGTTACACATGTCCTTTAAGCTATACCTTACGCCATGGAATCCTCACTCATAACCCTGGCTACCGCCTTCAGGGTGCATGTAGATATTGGAGGTTATGGTGTTATCCCCATACTGTAGTCCAGCAAGCGATCCTCCTAGCATCTGATTGATTGTCTGGTTTATTTGCGTCCCCTGGTGATAGATAATCAGTTTCATAGAGACACCAGTGATATGTCAGTGGTAACTTACTGCCGATGGCGTGATGTGACCAGCGCGAGAAAGTTCTCGAATCCATCTTTCGAGAATGCTCTTAATCCTGACGTAACCCTGCTCATCGCTCTTGGCGAACTTGCACATCTGTACATGATCGGCGGGAATGGCTTGGGCTTCGTGTCCTTTGATAGTTGCAGACTGCTTGGAGACGACCTGAATTTATTCTTCATGTTAGTACTGGAGACCACTCTGCTAAGTATAGGCCTTTAGGGTGTGTTAAGACTTACCACGCCGACCGCCTCTGTCTCAAACTCCTCGTAAAAACAGACCACATCAATGGCTTCCTTTGACTTGGCGCGGTCACGAAGAATGTTGGCGAAGTTGTCCGCAAGTTCTTGAAGTCTTGGAGAGTCCTTCTGCAACACCTGGATAACGTCGGTGTTCTTATCCTGGCGAAAGAGGGCGGCGAATTTCTGGCCAATTCCCACCCACTTTGCTTTGCCAGCGCCTTCGAGCGGTGTTCCAAGGAAGATTATTCCTCGTGTGCACGTTGCGATGCTCTTTAAGTGCGGATCTGCACTCAGAGTTGCAATGATAAGAGCCTAGGGTGACGACCATGAGTTTTGGGCAGCTGGAAGGAGGGGAATGGTACGGACATTTTCACACACGATACCCCCAAGACTGTGCAGCACGAATATGAGTGGGCGATCAGGCTTGACTTGTTAGAACGGCAACTTTAGTTGCATTATAAAGGGTAGGTAGGCTTACTGTCTCGCTCCGAGCACCAGCTATGTCACTACACAACTGCCGGGAGTGGTCTCTGAGCTGCTGGTCCTGGGCATGTGGGTTCCAGAAGTGGAAAATGTCTGCATCATAGCCCCAAGACCAGATCCTTGCCTTGGGTATGTCGACAGGGAGAAGGGTCTTTGGCCAAAAAACGCCGTACTTGGTCCAAGTCGACTCGCGGTGTCCCTTCAGTCCGTGAACGAAGACAATGCTGAACCAGGTTGAGCGGTTAGTGGCTACAGACAAGTTTCAAGTGACATTGGGAACGTACTCGGCAACGGCATCTTTCGGATCTGAAAGCGGCCCAAGGAGCCCTACATTACCAGCTGAATTCGTCACTGCCATTGGAAACCTGTCGTGTTTTTTTGATATTCTGATGATGGGGCTCCTGGATTTCGTAGGACAGATCCTTTGTCTTTAATGCTTACCCGTGGCCGTGGGGACAGGTAGACATCGTATCTTGGAGGTTTCGATACTGGAATCATTCGTGGCTGCCTGCATGTACTCCGAGGTATCTTAATTGGACTTGGAAGTTCGAAATTAAGCCGAGGCATTTGGATGGCTGTCTCAACCCCACCGTTGCAGGCCTCATAAGCCAGGCAAAAGTGCACCTATTCAGAGGGGATCCTGCAAAAGCCTACTGGCTGCGGCATTTTTCAAGGACTGGTCGGGTGACAGCGGCTGAGATGGAGGTCAGCATGATGCAGGGCGCTGAATTGTAATTTCACACAGAGCGGCTCGTTGAGGACCAGGCTCTCTCATAGGCCGCTCAACCGTTCGGCTGAAAGGACACTGCCACCGCCATTGGGTCATGGTCAAACTTGGCATCTGCAAGAGTGGGTTGGGGCCACGTAAGTCGAGTGAAGCAAAACGCCTAACTGGGTGGTTTGGTCAGTGTCTTGTCCTGAGACTCACTCCAAACCTGTTGGTCAACATGCATAAGCCTGGGCTGAAAAGCTGGTCACCTAATGGTGATAACTACAGATGCCTGTAGGTGGATATGGCCAGCCCTCTGGGCTTACCGATGTTGAATAATCTACGCATCCATCTTGGCCAGGCGTAGAGGACTAGAACCTGCAGATTGCGTGCTAGACGAGCCCTTTGCAAACGAAGCACAGGAGGGGTGACAGCGATGACCTACCGTAATTCGAATGGTGATGTCTCCATGATTCCTGGCTTCCGGCTCAGTTCTCTCATCGAGGACCAAGTTTCAGCTATAAGAAACAACATATTATTAGCATAATCATAACATCATGTGCCAATGTCAACATACTGGCATTCCTTTTTAGTCTTTCGTTTGCCTGCAGTAGAAGTTTCATAGCTTACTGGGTCATGAAAGGTTAAAGCTATCAGTGCTTATTTGCTGCTCTAACAATACTCAGTGATGCACAAGACACTCCTCTGTGCCTTACCGCTGGCGTAGGGGCTACATTCACTCGTACCAGATGGTCTCGTGGGAGCCCAACTGTACCAAGTATATTAAGCCTGGTGAAACCATCCGTGTCACTTCCTCTGTTAAGGTCATGGCTCCCTGGGATGCCGCTGGCGAGGTCGTCTCCAAGCCTGCATCCTTTGAGATCAGGCAACAAGCCCCCCAGAAGGAGGACCTAGTATTCAGGGGTGATCTCCCCAGAGAGCTCTCTGTGCGTTACCTGGAGAACCTCAAGATGCCCAATAGCCCAAAGGAAACGATCAAGGCGCTCGAGTGGGAGTCAAGATCTGATATGTATTTCAATGTACGAAAACTAGGAATTAATGACAAGAACAAGCCTTTTGTCCTTGAGAAATACCAAGATACAAACTGCAAAACTGGCGATCAATGCCAGCATGGAGAGCAGGATCACCTCCTGCAAGGTCATGTTGGGAAGCAACCTCAGGACCCTGTTATCCGGCTGATCCTCTTGCTCTCCTTGGCATAAGACCCATGCATCAACAGCAGCCTCCAGGTGACTTTTGTTAATGGTTTCCTTGTTGTGCTTTGCCAAATCGATTGCCGAGTTGAGTGTGTTGGAGATTTCTCGTCCGTCCATTGCGTGCTTGGCAACCTGCTCCAGCGACTTGAGAAGATCGACATTCTCCGCCGCACGGGTCTTGATGAGATCTTCCCAGATCTTGCGACGCGTATCAAGATTTGGAAAGGGGTACCGGAATGTGAGATGAACGCGCGACTTGATGGCACTGTCGAACTGTGATGCCCTATTTGATGTGAGAAAGATGACACTTGTCGAGTACTCTAGCTGCCTCAGGAAGACTAAACAGCGCCCATGTTGTTAGCCCAACATAACTAGAATCACACAGTGCCCCAAGGAAACGTTTGCATACCTGCGATCAGAGCATTTTTCTCCAAGTTGACTTCGCCGCCGCTTCGCCTAGACTCGAGAAAGACGTCTGCCTCATCGATGAGAAGGATTGCACGCCATCTGGATGCAAGTCTGACTACTGTCTTGATCCTTCCCTCGATAGCATCGAGGCGATGGCCTAGTTCGCCTCCAGGATACAGTAGCAGAGGCCTTTTTATATTCTCGGCGATGGCCACTGGGAACAGTGTAATGTCAGCTTCCATCTCCATCAGGTCCAGTTACAGCGGTAACATACCAGCAGTCAATGTTTTACCAGTACCTGGTACACCATGCAGCAGCACAACAAATCCTCTGCCTTTCAGCTTGCCCTCGTCATACAGGTCGAGGCCTGTACAGTGGCTCTCCACACGGGATCCCAAAAGCTTCTTCTGATCTTCGTTCATGGCAACCTTAGGCCACATATCTTGATCATACTCGAATTTGGTGAGCTGTTGGATGTGAAAGCGACCCCATTGCCTTGTTCCTAGGTTGTAACCGTGAACATATGGAGGCCAAAGAATGTCTTTCTCTGGCGGGCTTCTCCCTTCTATCATCAGGTCACTCGTCAGTATCCTGTCAACAGTGTTGCTACTTTGCCAAACGTACCGACCCACGGCGAGACAGGGATTGGTGTTGTCGGATTTTCTTCGATGAAGGCTTTAGGATCAATAATAACTCGACCCGCTGTCTATTCCAGGGTCAGTGGTAGTTATTGAAGATGTAGAGAGGCTTACGGTCTGTGGTTTCCATCCATCTTTACCGTGGGCCACCAGGAACGAACCCTCGTAGTAACGCGGGGCTGGGGCCTGTCGCTTCAAGTCGTCGCACGCTCGTCCCCTCTCCCTCATGCGGCTCTTTAGCTCGCCGGCGCGCTGGCCGAGACACTCCAGCGGGCAAACCGGAAGGGAATTAATCGATACAATGTCAGTGCCAGTGAAGTGTTGCCGCTCGTATAACTTGATAGCCTTCCTGGACTTTCCCTCGATCGAACCATTAAACTCTGTATACAGGCAGTTTAGAGTCACTGACGGGCCGCCAAAGTCCATCATCGTGTCTCCTGATGGACCCATACTCTCCAGCCAAAGGATCTGTTCATGATTCCCCTCCGTGTGGGAAACGTATATCCCTGGTCTAAAGACATACCAAAGAAGATCGAAGGTGATTTCGTTTCGAGAGATCATTTCAGCTGCCGAAGCACCCGGCTCTCCGTCCATATACCGGAGAAGAAGCCGAAGATGCTGCCGTTGCTCCTCCTGGGTTCTGTCATCTCGAATCGCATCACGCGCTTGGGCGAGGGCTCCCTGGTGGTGGAATAACAACTGGAATGGGGCATCGAAATGCAATGGGAGCTTCCACACACTGGGGCGTTGAGGATAGGGGGTGGACAACTTCTCCAGCGCGTCGCATATGTGCTGCGAATTGACCTGTAGTGTTTTTGTCGTTTTCTGTCCATCGATGAACTTCTTCTCCACCAGAACATAGTTGGAGTAGGTTTTCTCGCTGGGCTCTGTGCCCGTAGTGCCCTTTTCGGTGATCTCGCACTCACCATCGTCGTCCTCCTTTTCCACCAAACGCATGACTTCGCATAGCAGCCCATTTGCGGAGTTTGCGTCTTCGACGATGATGCTATTGTCTCCCATGTTGTTATCGGGTTTGTTTGGAGAATGTCGTTCGGAGAATGACGACTGAATGTGTCTTGGTTCTTGTGGAGCTGGCACCTGGGGTTGGGGGCGTAAGGCGTTGGTGTGTCCATTGGACCCAACTCGCGGCTTTAAACTCCATTCGAAACGCATTGTAAAAAATTATCATGTACCGTTGTGCCCCTGTCTTTCAGCCAGCCTCATTTGACGTTGCCTGCTTCAAGCCGCCTGCCAAGCCATCCTCACTCTTGCCTCCCCACTCAGGTTCCCTTTTTCAACCCCAGGGACAGGGCTTAGTGTTTTGGGCGCCATATACCGTGTCTCACTCGTCCATCCAAGACATACCGGCGGGGCGGAATGTGATATTGATTGTCAAGCGCATGCTGCCTAACCGTGCCGTGCCAGCACGCATCAGGGTGTGAGGCCAACGCCAATGAGCCTCCAGGGATACAGAGTTCAAGCTGTGGAAGTGCAGTGAGAGCTTGCCACGACCAGCCACATGACCACAAATTCACGCTTGTACCCAGATGTACTCTTCGGTCCTCCTTGTACTTGTTGATTGCCACCCTCGGCTTGTCAACTTTTCTGCTCGCCCCACACCTCCAAATCTTGCTCACAGCTGGGCCTTCTTTTCCTCGCGGTTCAGAGATCAGTCAGATCTTCTGCACCTCATGGTAAGATAGAAGCTGCGGATATCTCCCTCGGTCTCAAGTAGGAGAACTTCCGACGTCGAAACATTGCCCGATCGATATTCCATCAGGGAGACAAGATCGACACCAGAAATGCCCCCCGTAAGTCCCTCCGATCATTCCTTTCGGGCAGGACACACTAAAAGTTGAAGAATCGACAAAACTCGTTCAAGGAGGAGGTCGAGCAACGGCTAGAAAAGGTGCAAAACATCCAGAGAAGCGCCACGGGCCCCATCCAGAACGTAGAGTCTCGTGACCCCCGTCATTCCAACATCGCGGGACAATTGCACGGCGATCAAACTGTGAATACCACATATCAGCATATTTACCACGGCGGTAAGTCAGGTTTCAGTCTGGGCCGGAGCCCATTGCGACTTTCATAGATTTGCTAAATATAATCTATGGTTAGAATCCCCCACAGATGCTTGCCTGAAGTTCCTTCATGATCTTGCTCAAAGCGGGGACGATCCGTCCTGCTACCTCGAGAAGTTAAGACGCACCAAAGAGATGGCGGACGGCACCTGCGAATGGTTTCCAAATACGACCGAGTTCAAGACGTGGCTTCGGGGGGATAAACAGATCTTGTGGGTTGAAGGAGAGCCAGGAACTGGCAAGACAACGCTGTCGATATTTCTGATCGACTACTTTGAAAAAATGGACAAACAAGAGCCAAATAAAGCCAACCTCAAGACCCGTAACACCTTGGCCTTCTACTTTTGCGATTTCCAGGATCCGAGGACGAATACACGGGAAAGTATCCTCAGGGGTCTGCTTCGACAACTCCTAGACAGCCATAGCGCACTGTTCCAGGAGGCTCACAACATATTTGCTCGCTCACAGACACCGCTGCAGGGCAATGCCGATGCGCTTTGGACTATCTTCAGAAAGGTCCTCTGCAAATTGGCGTCTGAAATCGGCAATGTGCATCTCCTCGTCGATGCCCTCGAGGAATGTGACGAGAAATCAGGGCGAGATCTCATCAAGTCCTTTCATGACGACATCAAACGCGAACGCATCCCGAGAAACGTGAAACTCTTGATCATCAGCCAAGACGTTGAGTGGATCAAAAATGAGTTCGAACATGGGAGCGTAATTACACTTCGTCTTGACCAGTCCCTGATTTCTGGCGATGTTGAAAAGGCCGTCAAAGACAAAATCAAGAAACTCGGCCAATGGAAACACTTGCAAGAACAAGACCGAAAAAGGCTTGAGGGAAATTTGGTCAACTACTCTGAGGGTAAATTCCTATGGGCTGACCTCGTTATCAATCACATTGATAAGGAGCTTGATACCGATGATCTAAGATGGGAGAACATATGCGATAAGATCCCATGGACGCTCGACGATTTCTATGACAGGATTGTTGGCAAATCATGGTCCAAGGACCCGGATTTGGCCAAATTTGTTCTCCAACTAGCCGTCGCATCCCGGAGGCCCCTCACAGCAAAAGAATTCGACATGACTTACGCTATATTCAAGTCGGGTCGAGACGACAGAAGGATTCCAGACTTGAAGCAGAAGAAACGGGATGTATACAGTGTTTGCAAGCCAATCCTAACGCACGACTCCGAGACAGACACTGTCAAGTTCGTGCACCAGTCGGCAAGGAGGTACCTCGTCAACTGCAAACCAGCACCGGACCCAGCCTCACAAAAACGAGCTGGGATCAGCCGTCTTTGGTCTCTTGCAGAGACAAAGTTACGGCCGTACCTCACCGTGAGTCTAATACTCTTGCCATTTGTCTTTATCGTCTCTCACAGCTCTTTCAGTCTGTTCTGCCCTCGCAGCCGCCTCAGCCCATCCAACCTTGTCGTATTGATCTTGGCGACGCCAATTATGTTCTTTTGAGGATTTGCTTGGCTTACCTTGGCCGAGACGAGTTTGACCGTGGTCAAAAGATTGTTTGTTACAAGGCCGATCACACTCTTGTTCACGTGTTCGAGACGCTTTCCATGGAGGAGCCATCACATTGTTTCCTGAACTATGCAGTAGAACATTGGAGAGAACACGCTCTGGCCGTGGACCCGACCTCTCTTGTCGGCCGACTTGAAGACTTGCCAAATTTCGAAAGCCTCCCTACTCTACGAGACAGTCTCTTTCTATACGCAGCCGCTTCAGGCTATGAGAAGACTGCCATGTTCCTACACAACCAATGCGGTGCCCTGCTTGGCGCACGAGATACCAGTGGCAAAACTGCACTTCACCTTGCAGCTTTCAATGGTCATACCTCCACAGTACGGTTTCTCATTGAGCATGGAGCCGAGTGCGACAGTCGGGATGCCATAGGCGCGACTTCGCTACACTGGGCTGCAAGAGGAGGTCACGAAGAAACCTTTTCCTACTTGCTCTGTATCCATCAAACACAACAGTATCTTGCCACTCCGCAAGACGCCATGATCCAGAAGTTAAGAAAACGCCTCAGAAGAGCCAGGGATCCATCAGGCCCTCCTGTGGATTTGGACATGCCTGACAAGAGTGGCAGAACCTTGCTCGTTTGGGCGATTGAGGCTGGCTCCGAGAGTCTGGTGCGCGCTCTGCTCGAAAAAGGGGCCAGAGTGGAATACAGGTTCAGCCAGGATCTGGTATGGTCTCTCACTACCCATGACGCAGCAAAATCATCCTCTCGCATCAGCAATGCAGCTGTTCTGGACAGAATGATGAGGTTACTTGCCTTAGCCACAGTAGCCACACTAGCTCCACTAGTTCGACTGGCCCTCCTCGGGGCGCAAAGTAACCGGGAGGCTCTAGATGACCTTGTCGGAATACTTGACTGGATAACTGACACATTCGAGATACCGTGGCGGATGCATGCAAGTCAACCATTGTTCTCAATGAAGAGGAATCAGACTCGACTAACATCTTCCAGGAGCAGCGAACACCACTTTCCCGAGCCGCCGAACGGGGACAACACGGCATCGTTAAACTCCTGTTAAGGCATGGGGCACAACCAAACTTCAAAGACGACGAGGGACATACGGCCATCTTTTGGGCCGCGAAACGAAATCACAAAGTGGTGGTCAACATGTTGAAGGCCGAAGGCGCAGATATCGAGCCACAGTTGTGGCTTGCAATCCAAACAATCCAGATCCAAGCTGTTCAACACCTCATAGAGATTGGAACAGTGGATCTAAACCGACGCGATGGGACAGTTCTTGAGCTATCAGCACCGGGTATGGCTGCCTTGGCGGGAAGCAAGCGCATCATGGAGCTGGTGCTGCAAGGCGGGGAGGCGGATCTTGATCTCACCATCAGCCATGGCTTTACGCCTTTAAGCTTGGCAGCAATCTGTCGGAACAGTGTGGTTGTTTCAATCCTAATTGGAACCGGAAAAGCCAATACGGAGTGGAGAGATGAATTGGGCCTGACACCATTGAACTGCGCCGTTGTCGTCGGTGATACGACTGTCATCAGAGCCATTGTCGAGACTGGAAAGGCTGATGTCAACTCGAGAAACCGGGCTGGCGAAACCAATTTGATGCTAACTGCAAGGCTAGGAAACGAGGAGGGCTTCAGGGTCTTGCTTGAGGATGCAGCCACAAATTCCAACATGGCAGACTATCTTGGGAGAACTGCACTGTTCAATGCCATCCGGGGGGGGAACCGATCGATTATTGACAAACTCCTTAAGCAATCCGATGTATCAAAAACGCATCGGGACATCTTTGGAGCAACCCCACTCTCCATGGCGGCCAGATTTGGGGATAACGAGACAGTCGAGTCACTGTTGAGGACATTCCACTCGACAAAGGAAGTGATCACTGAACTGACCACTACAGACAACTTCAACAGAACCCCTCTGTCTTGGGCAGCGTGGATGGGCCACAAATCGACCAGAAGGCTGTTGGCTAAAGCGTACGCAGAAAACGACCAAGAGGTGGGACTAGACGAGCCATTCACCGTCATTCCACCCTGTGGGATGATTACAGGTGCACAAGCGTTTCCTAGTCAGTATTGCAACATTTGCTTCTTCAACATCAGAGTAGTAGACCCCTGCTATGGGTGTGAAGAGTGCCTGGGTGGATACATATGTTGCATTTGGTGCTGGCAAAGGCTGCACCCGAAGCCCGGCTGTTTGGATCCATTTCATCAGATGTCAGTTGTTGAGGCTGAATTAGATAGGAATTGAACGTAAGCTGGGAGATGGGTTACAGGCGCTTATTTGTGTTTCGGCGAAATGTAGTTAATAGGGTTAAAAAAACAAGTTCAACGACCTATCGGGCTAGTACCTTGAACAACCACGTTATGAGACCTAGGGTAGACGACGATGTTCCAATATGGATATTTTTTAGATTGCTTGCAAGGTAGGTAGAGTGCCGACCACGGCCCGAGCCGGAGCCGACTCGGCTATTCATTCCTATGTCTCGTTTCAAGATCAGAAACAGACTACTCCGTATGGAGTACTCCATGCCTGTGTTGAAAATATCGTGGGAAACTGACTACCTTCCGTTGTCTTATAAAACGATGTAGTAACAATGGTAGCTAGCCACATCCACTACCCGTTGGACCTCTCGAAACTGACTACCTAATTAAAAAGGCACTTTAATTACGTCTTTACATTATCGCGAGATGTGCTGTTGACACCCATTCCGCTCTGACCCCCTTTTCTGGCACCTACACACTCGCGTCATACTACGTAGTAGACTTGAGACTGGCCTTCTCAGATAACGTTAGAATGAATAATTGGGAGCGGAGAATAATCGACGGTGGAGGAATTAACGTATCTTTCGATTGTTAAATCCGACCGAGACTTGCTGACAAACCACCAAGTGATTAATCTTGATCCCTACCTAGACCTATTAAATAGCGAACAGGCCCAGTTTGAACATCGCACTCCAATGCAGCTGATCAAATCCTAGAAACGAGCCATTACGATGCTGCATAATATTTTGCTCACTGGTACCTCTGGCTACCTGGGAGGAGACCTCCTCGCAGGACTCTCTATAACAAGTTTGCCACCCTATGGCACACTTTACGCTCTCGTTCGCACCCCAGAACAAGCCAAGGCAGTGGAGCAACATGGCGCAAAGCCGTTGACCTTTGACGTCAAGGATGAGGCTTCTGTCCGAGCCGCAGTCTTGGATAACGAAATCACGGTCGTCTTTTTCTTAATTAATGCTGCGTCTTCTGTTTCCCAGGAGTTATTCATCAAGGCTCTTGGTGAGGTGAAAAAGAAGACTGGCTCTGAAGTTCACTTTTTGCACGTGAGTAAAATCTTGCTTGTTTGATGAATAAGATACTGACTTGGCTCAATAGACTTCTGGTGCTAAGCTGTTCTCGAGTCACGCCGGAGCGCCGACAGATGGGGCACTGCACGATGATGACCCAAATCTATATGACATTCAGGCGGCTCAGCGCGCAAATGTTGAGGCATCTAAGCCCGTGAGTCTTTGATAATCGGTGTTTTATTGGTATTTCATATTGATCAAGTTGTAGGTAGTTGGAGTTAACAAGAAAATCATAGACTTGGCTGAAGCCAACCAAGTTCGCAGCTACATATTTGTACCCTGCATTGTTTGTATGGAAGCCCCTTCTAGAGTTGCTAGAAGCAGTAATTAATCATGTTTGCATATCCAGATGGAAAAGGTCGAGGCTTTGGTAACCCGATATCTATCCAGATCGTGGCCATTGTCAAGGCAGCCAAGGCGACGCGACGAGTCTATCGAACGGATCGAGGCCATCCCGTATGATCCCGCAAACTATTCTTTTGCAACTGAGCTAATCTTCGCGATCAGACCTGGCCTGTATGCTGCGTAGTCGACAACACTAATCTATACATCGAGATTCTCCGCGGAATTATAGAGGATAAGGATATCGGCCACGGAAAAGAAGGATATTACCTCGCATCTTCGGGTAGTGTCGCTTGGGACGATATCTATTCCGAATTCGCAAAGGTTCTTGCTAAGAGAGGCCTGGTTGACGATGAGGTAGTCAAAGATGCAGATGACGAGGCATTGGACGGCATGGCTGCAGCTCTTAACTGCTCTAGGGACTTTGTCGCTGTGCAGCTTGGTGGAAAGTAAGCTGTCATCTCTTCAATTCGAGTCTCAACTAAGCTAATATGCTTCATCTAGATGCACCTTTACCGCTGCTCATGGGAACAAGATTGGCTGGAATGCTCAATATCAGCCTGAGCATATAATTGAGACCGCAGAAAGTGAGGTTGACTGGATTTTGCAGAATCTGAAGGACTGAGCTGAGGGGATCATTTATACTCATGAGGTCGTTGCTGAAGGCTCGATTGTTGGTACGCGCCATGTGGCCACTGTCTATTTTCAATTACCAAGCGCCGTAAACTCGGCCTTCGGCGAGTATTTATGCTTGTCCGACTCAACATGCTCATACGTCATAGTGGTCTAAGTATCCAGAGACTTATACACAGCGATCGCATTGCCCTCGAAGGAACGGCATTCATAGCCAAGTGTTCTCCATAGCACATATCGAAGTAAATTCATCATGTAGCCAGCTAGAGTGTAAAGGGCATATGAGGCGCAGTCTTCCTATTCGCGTCAGTTGTGCTATACCCTTACTTTGCGCCGAGGAAAGACGGGTGAGGGATCTCGTGGGCGACGGCAACGCTGACGATTGGGGCGAGTATGAAAGGATAGAACCTTATACAATATCCAGGGCCCTTTTTGTTTACCTGGGCACTTCCCTCTTCATAGATGGACATAATTCTACCTCCAAGTGGCTAAGTGCGACATCTAACTATTTAGATGCCTCCAAATCTGCACAGTTCCGCCATCAGTAAGCCCAGATGCGAAGGCTTGAGCTAACTTGACGACATCCAATAAAATAGCACTACATCGTAAAGCGCCCTTTGTAGATTGCGAAGCTAGTGTCCCTTGGATCGACAAGCTGGGCTGGCTGGTCCAGAGAGCAGAGGCAATTAGACAAGGTCATAGCGAGGCTATCGGTGCAGATCTGCGGATGTTAGCGAAGCCGTCAAATCAAGCTACCAGCCACAATGGTACTAAGGGCAGCTATTGGCACTTCATCAAGCCCAATGGCGCTAGACGCTGGAGCCCAGAACACTCTTTCACGGCTATTGCCATGGGTTCAAATAGTGGAAAGCTTAATCTTGTGTCGAACAGGAGGTACGGGCGAGCGAGGGTAGAATTCTCTTGTCGATAATGGACTTAGATAGAGGTCAGCAAAGCGAAACCAATTAGTGGAATAGAGGTATGGCGAGGGCTGGCAGAGCTTCGTGTACGCTAGGGCTCCCTATGATAGACGGTGCTGAGTGAAAAGCTGCTTTGGATGCCCCGATCGTGTCGATGCGCCCGCAGCGCCGACTCCTTGGTTCGGCTCGACCCGCCCCATTCCGGCGCGAAGATCTCCGTCCACAACGCCATCCCCAAGGAAGATCGGTGACAACGAGCATGTGACGGAGATCTCCCCTTAAATACGCCCTAGCTTGCCCGTACGCGTTGGGTCAGTGAGTGGTTCCTCGAATTCTACTACTTTCACACAATACGACTTCTGTTCCTGTGTGAGCCAACATGTCTAACTCCCAGACGCTCGATGCGGCCACGGATTCGGCATGGCGCACCGACATAGGCACACTATGGACCGCAGCAGTAGCCAAACACAACCAAAAAGTCGGCATCAAGTTCAAACTCGATCAATCCAAAGCCATGAACACTCCATGGAACAGTACCACCATGCAGGCCACTTTGAACCGGCTGACTGCCGAGTTCGAAAAGGAACGCGACTCGGTTGGACACTTCTCAGATCGCATCAAAGGCCCGCTTCAAGTCACGCTCAAGATTGCAAAGGGGGCGGCAGAGGTTATTCTTCGTACCGCGAGCACCATTGGCGCCATTGCAGGTAGCGTATTTGCGCCGGCACCCATCATCGCGGAAGCTTTGGTCTTTGTCTTGAGTGCGACGCAGAAAGTGTCGGGTCAGCTTGATGAGATCCAAAAGTTCTTTGAAGTCACGGCAAACTTCTTCAGGCGTCTATCGGTGCTCGAAGGAAGGCTACCGGACGGGCCTCAATTTGGCCAGCAGCTTGTCGACGTGTTTGACAGGCTTCTTGGCTTCATTGTTGATGCCCAGATCTTTGTCGGCCGCGGCAAGTTTATGAACTTCTTCAAGGAGCTGGCCAAACCATCTACGCCCTTGTCTGATGCGCATGCCTTGTTTCAAGAACAACTCACTCGACTTGACCAAGCGGCATTGTATTGCACTTTGGGCATATCCGTCGACATCAACAAGAACGTTGCCGATCTCCGCGCCTCGGTGGACTTGGTGATCGACGATACCCATCACATCGTTGGGCAAATTGATGGACTCGGCACAAATATCGTCGATTTACAGGTGCAAATAGGGAGTTTCAGGCGAGATTTCAGCACTTTTTCTCACGAGATACGTCACAAGCCCAAGACGGAGGATGCCAGCAAACAGATTGCGGATGCCGTCACGGTGGACCACGCCAGCTATCAATCCAACGTTCTGAGAACCCTCAGGGCATCCTTCAACATTGGCGATACGGAGAGCATCCACCAGAGACGACTGACCAGGATGTTGTCTTCACGTCTCCCCGGCACCTGCGAGTGGATTCACCACCAACAGGCTTATCACACTCTCCTCGATGGAACATCTCAGTTTCTCCTGCTGCAAGGTGGCCGCCACACTGGCAGAAGCATGTTGTCGTCCTTCATCTTTGAACATCTCAAGACCTCCAAGCAGCAACTTCCCATCAACAAGAGTGGAACGCAAACTGAAGCTGCAGGCATATCCGTTGCCTACTTCTGCTTCGGCCAGGAGTTTGGAGGAAGAAACTCCGTTGACGACATGATTCGTTGCTGCGTTATCCAAATCGTGGAACAAGATGCCGCGTATCGAAAATGGGCCATGGATCACTGTCTCGGGCAAAAGTCTCGAGGAGAGAGTACCAACCCAACATGGGGGGATCACTTTATTAATAGATTCAAACCATTAGAGAGTGACTCACACCAGCCCTGGTTGTTCTTGGTTCTTGACGATGTCGACATTTCCGGGTCAAAGGATCGTCTGGTCGCGTTTCAGAAGAGTATCAACGAGAGCAAGTTGAGAATCAGCCTCATCCTTACCACCACTTCCAATATGGAAATCGACATCCCGGAAGAGTCCAAGATTGTCCTAGGAGCCGGCAACGCAAATGCCGAGAACCACGACCTGCGCACCTTTACCAAACATCTCTCCATGAATCTATCCCCATTGAACGATCTCGCACCCGAAACACGCGAAAGCCTCGTCGATGGTGTGTGCGAGAAGGCAACTAGTAAGTGAAATGACAAGGTCCAAAGGCGTTTTTGTGGTACTAACTTTCTCCTCTCAGCCTACTTATACGTGGATTACGCTCTTCGACGATTCAACGTCCTGGGCGGAAGTGACCTGTCCCCATTGAACACACTCAAGACGAACCATGTGGAAATCTACGGTGACCTGTTCCACGAATGCATCGATCATCGAAACGAGCAAGAACAGACACAACTTCATTGCCTCTTCACCTGGCTAGCTCTCTGTCATGACCAACCTCTGTGCCTTGGGACAGCGAAGGCGTTGCTGAAGTTGGTTTCTCAATGGACCATCACCAAAGAGGCGACGGAAGGAAAAGGGGAAGCCAATTCTCGTGAAGGGGTCGGCCTTGCAACTGGGAATAGACTTCAAGTGGAACTCGCCGGCAACCTATCCCTGTGAGTCAAGCAAGATCAAGCAGCAGCTTGTATGAAGTTGCTTATGCTAATTGAATGAGTAGTCTCCTTTCTCGATCAGCCCCTATGTCTAGACACGGCCAAAACGGTGGTCAAGCAGGCGATGACGACCTGATCCAGTTCCGACATCCTGCGCTTCAGGCATACTGGCCAACAACAACATGGGCTACTCTTCCGGCAAATGTCCTTATGTTCAAGATGCTCTCCCATGTTCTCACTGAAAAGACTGATGACGGGGAACAGAAGGACAAGAACCGTGAGCAACTTGTCTACCAAGCTGCCACAGTTTGGTTCAAGTTCTTACGGGCAGCCTCCTCCCTTTATTTACATGTCGAGTCTAAAAAGGAGTCCCCTCAAGTGAAGCGAGAAATGGGACCGCCGCGAAGCATCATGGCGATGACACCACCAAGCAGCATTATAAGAAGCCTTGGGACGAGCCATTGGGCAATCGCGCCAGGATTCTCCAGGGATCAGACGAAGACCCGAACCAGTGTGAACTACCGGGTCGGTTCTCCCTCGGAAACCTCGACGAGGCCACAGCGCGCACCAGTTCCAGAAGATGAGGCGTCAGGGTCGCAGCACGTAACGCCCCCAAGACCCGGGGTTTCAACCAGCGAGAAGACTCGACCGGCCGCTGTTGTTGCAAAGGCTGTGGTACGAGGAATAGCTCGCGTCTTCAACAACGAGAATGGCGCATTGAAGACCCTGGAGGCCAATGTCCCTGAAGCAGATTGGGGGAAATGTCAATCTCTGCTGGGAACAGACACTAATGAGATCCGTGACACCCTGGGAATACTCTTGTACTGGCTTCGTTCCGCAGACTGCAGCGACATAGCCGACTTGCCCGAGGCATCTCAAGACTGGCTCAAGGTGATAGAAGCAGACGGAGAGGACCCAGAACCTCACTGTCGGATTCTTGAACAATTGGCAGCGCGTCATAGCGACAACTGGGGAGCGGCACAGTTCCCGAGCAGCGCATACAACTCGTTTCGATTCGCCCATCAAGCGTTGCGCAATCGAGATGATTATATGGCACAAGGGTGTAGACCTAATATCGTGCGTATGGAGCCTGAAGCACGTGTAGAAGCGATTCTCGAAGTTGGAAAGGAATTGAGAATAAGGTTGAAAGGGCAGGATGATGAGAGTGAGAGGGTGAAGGCTACTACTGCCAGCGTTGCCATCGCAATGGCGTTGCGGTACGACGGGCTCTATGAGCCTGCTTTGGAAGAGGCTCTCAACGCGGCCAAGATAATTGAGGGACAAGATGAACATGGCAAAGCAGTGTTTGATGCGTTTAAGGATGCCTATGACGGGGCCATGAAAGTGCGAGACGACAAATCAGACACATCACCCAAGACCAGCATCGGTGACTACGAAACGCTTTTGCAGCAACTCATGGGAGATGGAAACTCTTTCGAGTTGGGTAGAAAGGAGGCAAAGCTTCGCTTTGACGTCTACAATAGGATTGGGCGAATCTGCTATGGAATCTCACAAGATAAGACAGACCTAGCGGTCGAGGCCGGTGCCAATTCTCTCCCGGAAAAAGCCCTGGAAAAGAAAGGTTATCTCGAAGCAGCCCGCGTGGCATTTGTCACAGCCCTTGAGACAAAAGAGGAGGGAAAGACCATCATACGGACACATTGGCTGAAGGCCAAGGTTGAGGCACTTCTCGGAGACAACAAGTATGCTCTACAGAGCGTGGAGAAAGCTGTCGAGACTGCTAAGAAGAGCGACGAGGAGAGCACAACGTTCTTTTTTGACGAGTTGGTACATGAGTTGAGCAAGGGTCAAGATGGACCGGAGAACGTTCTTCAACTCTTGGATCTCGTGGGCTATGTGCAACTTGTCAAGGGTTTCATGGCAGAAACACACCGGCGAATCCATAAAGCAGCCAAGAAACGGGGCAAGTCAGCCGCTGAGAAGGTCAAAACGATTTACGCTGAGGCAGTCAACCGTCTGATTGAAGGGGAGGATTCTTCGGCACAGATGCTGTCGACCTGGTGGGCAGACTTTGTGCGCTTTGTATGGGCAGAGTTCGAAGCGGATGCGACAGATGAAGCAGAGGAGATTCTGCGTCGAGCACTCCGTGTCAAAGTTGCTGGCAGTGTCGACACTACGATTCGCATTGGCTGGCGACTGGCAGACATGTTTCTCGAACAGTTCTTTGGTGCTGTACAAGAGAAGCCGGAAACTGTCGACTTGAAGGATACTCTAGCCAAGAAGCAGGCAGCTCTCGACAAGATGGAAGACCTGATGTCTCAGCTACAAGGTCTCCAAGCCGACTTTGAGCCTTACCAGTCACAGATCAGCATCCCACTCTCCATCATGCGACGCAAGCTCAGTCCTGCATTGGCATTCTTTGAGGGAGCTGATCAGACGTTTCGTGGATGCGTCAAGACGCTGACGGACGAGCATCAGGACAATGACGCCCCGAGCTTTCAGGTACTTACCAAGGTGTTGTGCTTGGTGCCTGGTCTGAAGAAGCATGCAGAGATTGCGGCTTCTTGTCAGTTCTACGTCATCGATGAACAGCAATTTACGGGAGAAACCCAATCCCCTGTGACTTGCAGCTACTGCGAGAAGCAAGTCGGCGGGGATGCCGAGACCGAGGCTGTTTATCTTTGCTGTTATTGTACCAACACATTTGCGTGCAAGAGTTGCTACGAGAACAACAGATCCGATAATGCGGGCAAGAAACTCGCTGAAGGGATAGATGCAGTTGTGCTGCAGAACCCGTGTCGACGCGAGCACATGTATGTGGCAGCTCGGGGCGATGGCTGGGGTGGAACGAAGGACGGCAAGATGGTTATTAAGGGTGAACATGAAAGAGAGTTGTCATTCCAGGAATGGTTGGATGAGCTCAAGGGAGAATGGGAAGTTGCATGGCAGAAGTCTTGGGGGGAGCGTGTAGTCTGAGTCGTCCTGATAGAGCTCGAGGATGGAGATGTGAAGGATACTAAATTGACAGGAAGAATATAGCTGGATTACTTTCCCAAATAATGACATTTGCTTTGCCTAGGCTTTGATAATACGATACCCAATCCTTGGGAAATGAACAGTGACTTTACCAACTGGGGCATCATCCCTCTCCACCGCAACCTCTCGGAGTGACAGAGTCACTAAACGTCCAACCACAGGCTCCTTACCATAATCATCGGGGAATACAGTAACCAGGTCGCCTTTTGATAGACCAAGGAAATTGTCAACCTCGACTCCCTTTCCCGGCAAACCTGTGCTCACTCGCGCAGCTTCATGGGCTTCCTTCACAGTACCGAGTGTCATCTCTCCATGGCCAATCTGCTTCACTCTATCTTCCCATTGTTCCATCTTGGTAAAACCACTCAAGATTTCAGTGGCAGACGGAACGAAGGCTCGAACCGTCCAGATCTCAACGTAGGCGTGGAAGTCGGCGAGACTTGGTTCTCCACCCAACCAGAAACGACGCCCATCTGAGAGCTGTTCCTCAATCAATGCCGCATGTGCTCGTAGCTGACTCTTCAAATGAGGTACTTCAGCTTCAATATTCTCAATATCCATAAATCCTTCAAAGAACTTTTTGCGATCGGCCATTAGAGACTCAGGAAAGTCCCGTTTATTGGCTCCAATGGCAAGTCCTGAACTCGAGATGTGTAGAGGCCTGTCAGACCACTCTGACAAGGCCACGCACAAGCCCCGGCTGCCGGATGGATATACAGTAGGGAGAGGATACCGCTCTTCCAGTTCATCCGCAATTAATCTGGAGTCGCAGTAGATATCCGCTCCGATTTGCATAACAGGAGTCTTGCGGTAACCTCCAGTGAGTGTTGTGAGGTTTGGCTTGGGCATGATTAGTTCGGCCTCGACGGATTTCCATTGTAGTGATTTCAATCCAAGAATGAGCCGGACCTTTTCGCCGAATGGCGATGTCGCGAAGTTGTGCAGAAAAATGGTTGACATTGTGAAATATACTGAGGAAGGACGTGTTTATAGGCCATCTGAGATCCTACGTCAAACACTCAGGTTCTATTATATAACTTTGAACGTAACTGGTCGTACCATCACGGCATTTATATCCGATATCTCCATGGAGACAAACCAATCAAAGACTGTGCACACTTCGGTTTCCACCTTCTCCTCCCTTCTAGGAAGACGAGTTAACCCGACTCGGGTCATGAGTTGGTCCTTATTCTCCACCAAGAAGTCGGTGGGGATTGTCCCTCTTCCCTTCCAGATGCAATAGTGTAGAGTGTAATCTAGCTTGTAAGAATGGTAGGAATTTTCTCATACCGCGCTTGTGAATAATTGGTTGACAACTGGGGCAAAACTACAAATAGTCTAGCTTATGGTTGTTGCTTACAGGCCTGATGGTTCTATCTTTTGGTTCAGTAGAGAGACAATGGGACTGTAACACGTCGACATTTATGAGAGCTGATGGCGCGCCCTCAGAAGACACACAGATAGATCCCCTGAGAGACTTCTTTCGAATAACTGTCAAACAACTCCGAGTCTCAGTCAGCTGCAGAAAAAGAAGACGAGACATTAGCGACATACGATTGGTGGCATGGGTCGCTTGTCCCGGAATACACGAGACTGAAACTCGCTAAACAAGACGATACGTTGCCGGCTTTATCAGCTATCGCTGAAGAAGTCGGGCTGATGACGGGGGAGATCTGTCTTGCCGGCTAGACTTAGATTCATAGTCTTGGGAAGGACTAACTAGCAAAGTGACAGTTTTGAAAGACTCAGATAAGCCAAAATTCATCATTTGGAATCCATCTCTGGCTGGCATGAACATGTACCACGCCTTGAAGTAATGGTAGTTTAGTCTCTGAACTATCGCCGATTGTGGGTGATTTTGAAGATACTATGAGCCAAATCCAGTAGCTAAGATTCGCAGTCAAATAATATGCCGGAAAATACGCCGGTGGTGCATTACCCATACCCGCCGGCCGAGCATCCATCAGCGCCTCGCCAACCAAGCCAGCCTCGACTGTTCGGAAACACTGCATGACATAGGCACTTTACTAACCTCCTGGTATATGCAGCCCGCTTGTTCTTACTGTTTTTTCTGGCAAATAATCGTGAGTGGGTGGTCACGAGGTGGAGCGGAATTCTCGGGGCCCGATCTGTGACACACCACGGTAAGGGACGATAACAACCCCCATGATTCCATGCAATCTAACGCCCCGGATGGGTTTAGCCGCTGCAGTAGTCCGTTGAAGCCGGTGTTGAATGCCTGCCAACCAAAATATGCCGGCGCTGCTGCTTAGGCATTGCATTTATGGATACTTAAGTATTTGTGCACTTGATGCTTGCTTGTAATACATTCACAGATTGACAATCACTCATTTTTGACTACCGAGACTCACAAACACTAACAACTAACACCATGGCACCACAGTGTAAGTTATAGAATGCCACTCTTGATGTCATCTCTGATAAGATTCTCATAGCCTTCGCCCAGCAGGTCAGAGACCGCATCAGTCTTCCTGCTGGTCTACCTTCAGAGAGCCCCACCTCTTCCGCATGGCAATATCCTCCCGCCGACGTTGCGAAGGCTCAATCATCCACTCTTCCTGCAATCACTGATGTTGCCATCATCGGGTCGGGCATCACTGGTACGAGTGTCGCCCATACCATGTTGAACCACCCCTCTGCTGCCGGGCTACGCATAACTATCCTAGAAGCCCGCAATGCCTGCAGCGGCGCCACGGGTCGCAACGGAGGCCACCTTGTTTCCGATACTTGCGGGCGTTTTGAGAGTCTCGTCAATGCCTTGGGAGTCGAGGAAGCTACAAGTATTTTGCGCTTTAGCGAGGCTAATATCGCAGAGCTCAAGACACTGGTGAGCCAGCTTGGGCAAGAGGAACGTGACTTTATACAGCTCCGAGAAGTCAATGCAACGGATGTTGTGATGGATAGGAAATCTCTGGAGGAGTCCAAACGTTCCCTGGAGTTACTGCAGGCTACGATACCCGATACCATCCTCAAATACGGCTTTGTTGAGGATCAAGACATCATCAAGGTGAGCCAATTCTTGAGAGCATACTCATATTGAAGAGTTGAAATAAAGCTAATGCGTGTTTCTACTTGAAAGAATGAATACTTATATCACGACGGGCTTGCCGGTTTTACTCAGGAAGGTGCATGTGCCCTCTGGCCCTATCGACTTGTCACTATCCTCCAAAAGCGCCTACTCGACCTGTACAAGGGTAGATTCACCCTCGAAACGAACACGGCCGTTACTTCAGTGTTCCACCAAGACACGTCCTCGGGCGAACCAGGATACCTACTACAAACAACACGAGGAGCCATCAAGGCCAAAACAGTCATCCACTGTACCAATGGCTATGCATCTCACCTGCTACCAAACCTGACTGGCAAGCTTTACCCATTGAGGGGTACAATGTCGGTACAAGATCCAGGGGCTGCTTTCCCTCGAGTTGGCAACCGATACTCGTGGACAATGATCCATCAAGGCCGCTATAATCCTGAGACGAAACGCCTCACGACCGGACTCTACTATGCTCAGCAGAACGCCATAACTGGAGATATCTACATAGGGGGTGAGAGTCAGGAAGTCGACAACCTATTGACAAGTGACGACTCTGAAGTTGCGACATCTGCGAAAGAGAACATCTCATCTATCATCCCAAAGATGTTTTCAGGCGCTGATGACACCCGCGTCAAGGCTGTTTGGTCTGGAATTATGGGTTTCACAACGGATTGGTTGCCCATGGTTGGGAATCTCGGGCAAGTTGGCACGGGGCGGGCCTCCAACGAGTGGATAGCAGCCGGGTTCAATGGCCATGGTATGGATAAGTGTTGGTTAACTGGCCAGGCTATTGCTAGAATGGCTTTGGGTGAGGACGTCCCTTCGTGGTTCCCTAAGTCTTACCTTATTACTGAGGAGAGGCTCAAGTCTTGCACTTTGGAATCTTCGGTGGCCTTGTTCCAGGATACTTTTGTTGACACCTCGGCCAAGATTTGAGAGAACTGGACTGTTCCATCCTGAAGAGGTTGTATGTTCGCTGTTCGGGATAGTACACGAAAACAATTTCCTATCCGTATCCTTGCCATAGACTTATTAGTGATAGCTGCTTAATCTACATAACAATGATAACCTTGCAGCGTTGTGAATGCGGCAGATAACTTGAAAAAAGAAAGTTCCAATGCCAAGTCAAGTCTCGCATTCACACCCAGCAAGAACCAGAACAGCACAGCTTGATTAGCTGGCTTTGACCAGTCACGACGAATTTATCTATTTACTTGGCGCCATACCGTAGTCGCATGCATCCCATAAGTAAAGAATTGATGCATTAGCCGGCAATGCTACGGCGGGCAACTGGGCAAAAGTGCAGGAATTATAAATTTCCCGCGTTGCCAGCCAATTTATTAATGAAGAACTGCCCTCTTAAGCCGAAGGGGCCTCCCACAGCATACCTTGTTCTTCATATACACCCCCATGGAATTCCGCAGCACCTCCCGGGGCTGGTGTACAAATCTTGCACACTTTCTTCCAACCCTTCTTCTCATAAAATGACACTGCATTCATAGTGCTCTCAAGCCAGATGGGTAGACTCTTGGATATAGCCATCTCCATCAGACGACTTAGAAGTTTACTAGCAGCCCCATGACCTTGATGATTGGGATCCGTGGAAACGTAGACCAGATCTAAATGTTCAAAAATTAGACAGCTTCTATACCGACCTCGGACATATTCTTACGGATGTACGGTCGTTCACCCATGCTCTTGACCCGAGCATCTTCTGCGACAGCGAGATAATTTGATTGCCAACTGAGAGCCTCGCTGACAAAAGTATCATCATCGCTAGCAGAAGTATCAGGGTTTGACTGGATATCTGGTTCTTCAGCCTCTTGATCGTCGGTAGGGTCAATCACATCCCAATGGATGAAACTTAGAATGTTCCCATCGTTGTCTCTGGCAACTAATGTGTGGTCGGGTTGTTTTCGTATAGCGTGTTCAATAGAGATTGTAAAGTAAGCTTTTAATTCTTGTCGACGTTCGGGTGTGGGAAATTGAACGACGACGACGGGGTTCTCGGCCATTGATGAGACGTAAATCTCACCGAGGCGTTGAGCTTCAGAAGGTTGCGGGGAGTTGATGACGACCATGATTGAGATTGCTGCGATATGACAGCAGCTGTCATTAGTTAGAAGCTCACTCTTATGCTGTGCTCCTTCGTTCGTGATTGGGAATGCCCTCCCTCTGCAAGCACAGGGGCTAACCATAAATGGGCATTACAAGCGCAAAGGGGTCTCACGGTATCTGTCAAAAACCACCGGTTGCTCTGCACAACGATTGCAAAATATCTGCTGCTTTCGGAAAAGTGCTCTTTTACCCCGCAAGATCGAATGCAGCACGGGAAGACGACACGGAAGAATGAGATCGGGCGGTTAGTCTGGGGTAACGTTATCAAACGGGCCGGCGTATTCTTTGATGTGTGATTGGCCAGGTCGAAGCGAGATGATAACTAATCTGTCAAACTACCGGTCAAGGAGGTCACACTTTGTGTCCCCTGATATGCTATCTACGTAATGCACCGGCTCTCGATTCTTGCATGCCTTGCGATGGCTCCGGCCCTCGAAATATTAATATTGTAGATGAAGGGAGGTCTTGGTCCCTTTAGATCAACTGCTTCTCCATTGATGGGCGAAACCACTTTGTCGGGCAACACTGAATTGTTCATCACCATGGCGCCCTCAAGTCAACCCGAACAGAACCCCGACTTTTGGGCCCCGGGCACGGTGATTATAGCAGACCGTAAGCACTCTATTCTCAACCCGCTCTCTCAATCCACCAACTGACTATCTACAAGGCGACCAACTTGTCAGCGGCGCAATCCTGCATCCAACTCCAACAGACGACCCAAACGACCCCCTGAACTGGAGCCCACTACGGAAAGCCGTCAACTTCACCCTCGTCTCTCTATACGTCCTGCTCACCTTTGTCCAACTTGACATTGGATTCACAGCCTGGGAGCAAATGCAGGGCGAACTGAAATTCTCAGTTGATCAACTCAACGGATCCGCAGCTGTCAACTATGCCGGTTTAGCAGTGGGCTGCATCCTCTTTATTCCCTTCGCTTACAAGTATGGCCGCCGTCCAGTCTATCTATTCAGCGCACTGCTGCAGTTTGTTGGATGTATCTGGTTTGCTACGACAAAGAATATTGGGGATTCATATGGGAGCAACCTGATTTCTGGGCTTGGGGGTGCTATAAGCGAGACCATTGCGCAGATGACCATCGCCGATCTCTTTTTCGTTCATGACCACGCGTCTATGAACGGATGGTATCTCTTCTCCACCTTCACTGGCGCTTACCTTGGACCAGTTGCCTCGGGATACATCGTTGAGAGTCAGGGTTGGAGATGGATGTGGTGGTGGTGTGTCATACTCTTTGGGATCAACCTTGTCTTGATCCTTCTGTTCTTTGAGGAGACCAAGTTTACACGTGTTCTATCGGGCTCGCGAGAAGTTGATCCTGACCAAGGCGAGAGAAACGAGTCGACAGAGACCTCTCGAGATAAGCAGGCTAAGCTCCAGCAGGTCAGCTCTACTGTTCAACTTGACTCTCGACCTCGCAAAAAGTCATGCCGCGAGCGTCTTGCATGGGTCACCAAAACTGATGGCTCCATGTTGCACGACTTCTACCAACCTGTGGTGGTCTTGTTCACCTTCCCTGCGGTTGCTTACACAGCTGCCACCTTCGGTACTCTTTTGGCGTGGTTTGCCATATTGATCTCTACTCAGTCAACATACCTGTTTCTTCCACCTTACAACTTTACTGCTGTGGGCGTAGGGCTGATGAACCTTGCCCCGTTCATTGGATCAATTCCCGGTGTCTTTTTCGGTGGGTATCTCAACGACAAGTCCATTTTGTGGTTATCCAAGAGGAACAATGGCATCTACGAACCTGAGATGCGTCTCTGGCTTGCTCTTCCGATGGCTATTATCACCCCGGCCGGCATTCTTATATTCGGCCTGGGCCTGAACAACGTAGGTCTCGAACCCCCGTGCGCATGTTACTCAGTGGCTCATGTAATTATCTAGGGATCTTCATGGCCTGTTCTTGCCGTCGGCCTAGGCATGTTCGCATTCGGCCTCACAGTCGCCGGCGACATAGCACTCTCCTACTCAATGGACTGCTACCACGACGTAAGTACTTGACCTAATCAAAACTGAGAGAGAATCTAACCCAGGTGACAGATTGTCGGCACTGCATTAGTCGGTGTAGTCTTTGTTAGAAACGTCCTTGCCGTTGTGGTTCTGTTCGCCCTCACCCCCTGGACTAAAGCCATGGGTCTCAAGGGATTACACATTTTTATCTCTGTGGTGTGTTTTGTGGTGCTTCTTATCCCTGCGGCGTTGCTTGTTTGGGGGAAGAAGGGGAGAGTTGCGACTAGGAATGCTTATATGAAGATGTCAGAGCAGCAGCCGACGCGACGGGATTTTACTTAACAGGTAGCTTTTGGTACAAGACTGTCATGTTGGCAACTTGCCGCACTCCTAGGCATAGGTAAAAACGCATCTTCTCCCTTTGCTTCTCCAGTCTCTTCTCTTCTTCTTTTTGGCGCTTCTGTTCTTCCATCTGCTACCCTTCAGCCTAACCGTTTAAACGAGACACGTATTATTCCATTGAGAGCTACGTTGGTTGAGAAAAGCGATTCATCACATTCTAGCAAAGAGAACATGAGTCACGCGGCAACAAGGCCAACAATTCTCAGAGCTATGTCACAAAGAAACAAGAACAGCCAACACTTTTGTGGTGATTAATTTGTGGTGTCTTCCAATCTCACATTTTCGACCCTGGTCGGGCTTTGTCCCGTCAGGCTGTCATATCACATATCTGTTTCCTCAAGCTTCACATGACACAAGTTTTACGCCACTTCAAGCAGCTAAATTTTGATGCCTTTATCAAACAAATCACGAGGTTCTTGGCTTCCTGGTCTTCTGGCAAAACCTTGCAGTTTGGGCTGATCGTTTGCTCTCCGATGCAAACACTCTCCGACTGGCCCTGCCACCATGAATCATCCCAACCCGATTTCGAGCTCATGGACGTGCCAATATCCCATCAAAAGAGGAGTTCACTAATCGTCTTCTTCTTGCTCATCCATCAAATCCGTGTGATACGGTCAAGGAATTCCTCCTATAACGATGCAACTCACACTTGACGTAATGCCACCGCGGAACGCGGGTATCTAAAACAAATGCCCAAAAGTCAGATCCATGTCTCAGAATTATTCCCGATACCCGGTAATTAATGCTTGGTCTGCGTTTTCTTTGAGCGGAGCTTCACCGACAAGTTGCGCGCGGAGCGGAGAGTTGTTGTCGCTTGTAGCGGGGCCGCGGCGCGCGGCGACTTTTACAGATTGATAAACACCGCCCTTGTCAAACAGCCCCTGGGTGGGTTATATAAGATCCTCAGACAGTCTAGATGGAATTCTCTCTTTTATTGTATCTTATCAGTAGTATCTTGAAGACTCAGGCTACTATCTTTTTCTCTTCTCCATTGTTCAATAGACCATGGGTGCATCGTGTTGTTCAAACCCCAATGGGGATAAGCCATCCCCTGCCTCGCCTCCAGAGGAACATCACGACAGTCACGAACACTCGGGATGCTGCGGTGATGACCATGGTCACCAATCTGATCACGATGACCACAACGACCATGATGGCCATGCTCATGGTGGATGTTGTGGCGATCATCACGACCATGAGTCTCACAACGACGATCATAGCCACGCCGGATGCTGTGACGACTCTGACTGCGCCAGCGTCATGTCCACGGCTTCTACTTGCTGTGGCTCCGAAGAGCGATGTGATGGTAAGCTGTACTACGTACCACTCTATCGTGTACCCTCTAACACGTCCCTCCAGAAAAGTGCATCGAGAACGTGGCAGCACTTGAGTGTGCAAAGGCCTGTGATGGTGACCCAAATCACGATAGTAAGTCCATATTCTTCTTCCATCTGTATCATTTCTGGACATGATCTAACTAAAGTTCAGAATCCTCGGATCATCCCCACGAACACGACACGACCGGCCACCGAACCGGAGCAGCCTGCAACACCCACCTCCAAGCCGCCTTCGACCAATACAGCAGCTACCTCGAACAACTCCGCTGCATCTGCCGAAGCGTAATCGACCGGGACGCCGATACCTGCTGCAAGAGCCACAAGACCACCCCGAAGAAGAAGAAACATGCGCGCAAGCCACACCCCACGATCCCAACCTTCAAGCCTTCTGGCACTGGTGTCAAGACAAGTGACCCTGAAAAGGCTGATGGTGCCGAGACTGTCAACTTCCTGGTCAGTGGTATGGATTGCACTACTTGTGCTGACAAGTTGATGCGTGTTTTTGGATCCATGACTGGTGTTTCTCAAGCTCGTGTCAACTTTGTCATGGGGAATGGAGAGTTCAATGTTGATACTTCCATTACGGATGCGGATGAGGTTATTCGCTTTGCTACGACGGCTAGTGGATTCACTCTCAGCAAGGTGGTTGGCGGCAATTACTTCCTCGATGTCTTGGTCTCATCGGCAGAGGGGAAGAGACTGGTCGATGAGCCTCCTCGAGGTGTGACTGACGTCCAACTTCTCGACAAGACAACTGTCCGTCTCTCCTACGAGCCAACCGTTGTTGGTGCCCGCGACCTCTTCGCCTCTCTCGAGGGTCAGTGCCAGGGTCTAGCACAGCCTCGCGGCGACCCTCAGCTCGAGAACAGCCGTCGTCGACTCTGGGATCAGCTCACAAAGACTGCCCTAGCAGCCGCCCTCACCATCCCCGTTGCTGTCGTCTCCTGGGACCACGATCTAGTGGACAGCAAAACCAAGGGAATAATCGGTCTCGTTCTTGGAACTCTGGTCCAGATCATCGCTATCCCCGAGTTCTACCGCCCTGCTATCAGCGCCCTTTGGTACAGCCACGCTGTCGAGATGGACATGCTCGTCGTCATGAGCATCACTGCCGCATACATCTACTCTGTCATTGCCTTCAGTTTCAAGATGGCTGGCAAGCCACTGGATGAAGATGAGTTCTTTGAGACGAGCACCATGCTTGTCACCTTGATCCTCATGGGACGTCTTATTGCTGCCTTTGCAAGAGTGCAAGCCGTCGCCGCCGTCTCGTTGCGGTCCAAGCAGAACAACACTGCTGTCCTTGTCGCTAAAGATGGCGATCGCGAAATTGACGCCCGCCTGCTTCAGTACGGTGACCAGTTCAAGGTTCTTCCGCATTCTCGTGTGCCCACTGATGGATTTGTCGTTTCTGGACAGACTGAAGTAGACGAGTCTATGCTCACCGGAGAGTCACTTCCTGTCCTCAAGAAGAAGGGAGACGATTTGATCGCTGGCACCGTCAACGGCGATGGCACTGTAGTCGCTCAACTCACCCGTCTCCCTGGAAAGAACACTGTGACCGATATCGCTCAACTTGTGGAAGAAGCTGCCAACTCCAAACCCAAGCTTCAAGATCTCGCCAACAAGGTCGCCAGCTGGTTTGTCCCAACCATGGCCGTCGTCGCTGCCATCACGCTTGTCATCTGGGTCGCTGTTGGTATCGAAGTCCGTGGTTACAGCGGAGGAAAGACTATCGGAAACGCTATTACCTACGCTGTTGCTACTCTCGCTGTCGCGTGTCCTTGCGCCCTTGGTCTCGCAGTTCCCATGGTCCTGGTTGTCGCCGGCGGTATTGCTGCCCGAGGCGGTGTCATCATCAAGTCAGCCGAGACAACTGAGCGTGCCCGAAAGACCACCGACGTCGTTTTTGACAAGACTGGTACCATCACCGAAGGCGAACTTGGTGTTGTTGAGCAAGTGATTCTTGGAACAGATCAAGATGAGATTATTGCTCTGGCAAAGGCCCTTGTCGCAGGAGGGAAGCATCCTGTCTCGGCTGCAGTCGAGAAGCATTTGAGTGAGCAGAGCGTCAAGGCCACGTCTGATGTGTCCAACATCCGAGTTGTTCCGGGCGCTGGCATTGAGGCCGAATACAATGGATCCAGACTCCAAGCCGGAAACGCTCGATGGACTAAAGCCGACAGCGTACCAGAAGTGGTTCGCCTTCAACAAGCCGGTCTCACCACCTTGGTAATCACTCAAGATTCCATCCCTCTCATCGTCTTTGGCCTCAAGGTCCAAATCCGCCCCGAGGCCATCCGCGTGATCGCCAATCTCAAAGCCCGCAACATTGCAGTGCACCTCGTGTCAGGCGATCAGACCATGGCCGTCAAGTCAGTCGCAGCCACAGTCGGCATCCCCCCGGAGAATGCCGTCGGTGAACGCACCCCGCCCGAGAAGCGTGACTACGTTGCCGCTCTCATGGAAGACAAGTCCAAATATGTCGTCTTCTGTGGTGATGGAACCAACGATGCTGTTGCTGTTGCTCAAGCCAACGTTGGTGTTCAGATGGGTGGTGGATTGACCAGCAGCGATGTTACTCAGGGTGCTGCAGATGTTGTTCTCATGAACGGTCTTGAGGGGATTCCTTTCTTGCTCAACGTCAGTCAGGCGTCTTTCAACAGGATGGCTTTCAACTTCATCTGGTCTGGTGTCTACAATGTTCTCGCCGTTACCATGGCCAGTGGTGCTTGGGTCAAGTTCCGTATCCCACCTGCTTATGCTGGTCTGGGCGAGATGGTCAGTGTTATTCCTGTGATTCTGGCTGCCGTGTCTATGTTTCTGTTGAACCTGAAGACCAAGGTCAAGGATATTTAATCAGGATATTGGGCGAGTGGCAATGGTGCAAGCCGTGGCAGGAGTTCAGATAGGTAGTGTAGACATGTCTCGAAGACTTCAATACAACACGTATTTAGATGCGCATGTTTCTTCCAGCAGGGTTTATCCATCAATGTTGAGCGACATCAAGGTGGCTGACGCAAGAGGTAGTACACTCGACCAGAGCATAAAGGTGAAATGCAATGTGTGAACGATTCAAAGCCAGGTTCCATTCCCTCGTTTATTGTGCCATCAATATTTCACGCTACCATAAATGCTTCGAAAGCCAAACGCCAGTACCCTCTCTCTTGCTACGCCGATATGATCTTCTGCGTCTCCATCATAACCGCCCGTACCTGATCGACTGTGCGGAAGCACGAAAATACCTCGGTGATATCCACGTCTCTCGGACACACCTCTGCCGGATGTTTTTCGTCAGGCACAAACTCAACATTTGTACAATCCTTCCCAGGCTCGCAGCCTTCGTGGCCTTGGTTGTGTAACCGAGTCTGTCTTTCTGCAAACGCATCGCTCAGCTTCAACAGACGTCCCAGCTCCTGTCTCAAGCTCGCTCGTATGAAATCCCCATAGCTTTGCCCGTCAAGGGCAAGCTCAACCGTGGCGGCCTCATCGGGTGGCTGGCCGAGCAGGACTTTGATCGGTTTGCCGCTACTTGTTGACTCGGCGGCGATGCGTTTCTGGTGGAGGAAAAAGTCGCCGTATGAAGAGCTAATGCTTGACATTAATGAGCCGAGGAGGTAGACGTTTCGAGATGTCCCAGGGTTCGTGTCCCACGATCCAAAACAGGTGTTGCACTCCAGGATTGACTTTGCCGACCGTATTGATTGTTGTAGAACTTTAAGAACTTGGAATGTCTCAAGGGAATCTTCAACTGA
Source organism: Fusarium tuaranense (assembly GCA_013363205.1). NCBI lineage: Eukaryota > Fungi > Ascomycota > Sordariomycetes > Hypocreales > Nectriaceae > Fusarium > Fusarium tuaranense. The sequence goes on along the minus strand of JABEEN010000841.1, from coordinate 9,403 downwards.
AGAAAAGTGCTGATTGACCAACTCGACACAGCTGCATTTCTTTGTTGAGAGACTAGGAGTTGTGTCGCGATCTGGACTCTTCTGCCCGCATTTGCCCGGACCATGATGAAGCAAGCAAGGGCTTTGATGATCTTGCGGTGAAGCGGGAGGATCGTCTTCGTCTATCGGTCGGGACTGAAAGAAATCGTGACCTGGTGAACTGTTCCTACCAGCACCAAAGTCCATGTTGAAAGGCGGCAACTGAGCGGTGAAATCCCCAAAGATGTCACCCATTGGTTGATCAAAGGTACTCATGTTGATGAGATCGTTCGGCATCGAAGCAGTAGTAGAGTTGACATCGTGACGAGGTTGTCGAACACGAGGTCTACCCATTGTCCTAACAGGCGAATACTCGCATTCCAAACCAAAGTGAGAACATCTTTCACACAGAGGAATGTGTCGTGAACACCTCACTTTGCGCTTCCCTATTGGGAGAGAGAGAGAGAGAGCCCTGTTAGTCTGCAAACTCGGGGGAAAATTCGTGGGGGCGGGACATGGAACTCACTGCAGGGGTCACAGGCACGATGGCGGGACTTGTCGGTATTTGTGCGGGGGTCCATGTCACGCAGCTGAGAAGGCCGCTACAAGGCGGGTTCTAAGGTTGGCCATCAAGGTAGAAAGGCTGATAATGTCAGGATATCCCATGCCCTCCAACGACGTCAGCTCAGGTCGGGTTGGCAGTGCGGGTGCGGGTGCGGGTTCCAGGCGATGCGTGTGCCGGACCGCGGAGCGGAGACTTTTTGGAAGAAAAGTCGCCGCGGTGTGGAGACTTCATTTCCGACCGCGGCCGAGTCACGTGAGATTCCGTGATGAAACGCAACGTGGACAAAGAAGCTCGTGATGGTGACGTTGAGGATAGATGCAGCTTGAGATGTGGTATTTCTCTATGGTTGATTCTTAATTCACGGTGTAACACGTTATTCGCCACCGTAACTCAGGTAAATTTCCCGGATAGAGTAAAGTGACACAACCGCCGAGGAGCACCATCGTGCCACCCTAGACCATCACAACGTGTCCGCTCGAGAGACTCACGACGGGGTACAGCGGACTTAAAAACCGTCGAATAACGTTCCAAGAATTTCCAAAGCATATTGATAATCTGGTTCCCACGGAGTTTCATAATTTCATGAGGTACTATTGTAATCTTGATAACATGTGTCACTTCACATTCTTTTCATTCGCCATTTCTGTCTTCCTGGCACAAGGGATATGCGTGCACCTATGCATCAAGTTACAGGGCCGAGTCGCCACAAAACCGGCATGCTATATAACAGAATTAAATTAAAAACGGTTGATGCACGATAATTCAACCAAAGGATTCCATGAAAATATTGGCAAGTCTCCACAACCCATGGTGTTGACGCATGTTCAGTCTTGAAGATTGGCCATATGGTCAACTTATGACAGTAGCCAACTGAAGGAGAATAGGCCTATTACGGAAGATAGGATTGTAAGACGATGGGACCTAATGGTTAAAGGTTGAAGCTTCTCTCAGCCATAGTTCCCGGGCAGCTTTTTTGTGTAGCCTATGGCGAACACAAGCTTCATCTGGTGCCAGCTAAAAGGGCAAAGGGTAATTCACTCGATAAGTATAACATCTACAAGATATTTTACATCTTTGAGGGATATTCTAGTGATTACAAAAGGTACAGAAATGATTATTAGGTAGTTTCTCAGTGTTAGTATGAAGCTGCCAGATCAGCGAAGCCTAGAGCGTTGCGATGAAAGCAATAAATACTGTCCATTTAGCCCGAATAGAGAGTAGAATTACCCCAAGTTTTAAGCCGGCAACATGATTCTGAGGGTATTTGGTATACTATAAGATTCGGCACCTCATGGGTCTCTGTGACTGAGGCTATGGTCTTCGAGGTGACGTTTACTGTAGCACTACGTCACAACTACGTTGCCAACTACTGGAACTTGGTCGTGCTTGTCCAATATCTAGATCCCCAACTAGATGGTTTTCGTCTTGAATTTCCAGCTGTTGTCTCGTTAATCGCGCATAAACCCCTGCAGCAGTAATCTGAGGTTTCATGCGCTCTTTGAGACATGTTTTACCGGAACAAGTCATGTACCATACCCAAACGTTGAAGCCGCACACCCTCTGCATCGAAGTCAAAACTCTCCACCTAAGGCGTCTACCTTTGATTTCCACACCTGGACCCTTTCGGTAGCATTGTGACATGGGTGGAAAGTTACCACGCAGCCGGAACCGCGATCAGAGTTTGAAACCTAATCTGACAGGTCTTGGACAGAGTTTAATAGCTAGCCTATCAGGAAATGCGTGTGAGGGTATTCCAAATCATTCAAATTTCAAAGTTCGAGTCAAAAAGATATCAAATAACCATAAATCATGAATCAATTCTCATTCCGGCATATCAAAACGTCATTAAACCCCCTAAACTCCAGTCCCTTATGCTTCATGCTCAAACAAGTACAAGAACATACACACTTCATAAAAAACATGCTCAACTATCCCAGATTGCACCGTAGGCGGGAACGCCCCTCGTCTCCAGTCCGTACACTACCTTCTTCGTGATCTTTTCGTTTGCGATGATGATGACGGCCTCGGCTTGGAAGCTCTTGGCTAGGTTGTAGCCCATTTTGACTAGATCCGGACGACCGGATTTCTTGGTGTCGTGGATGACTGCGTTCGGAATTCGGTCGTGGATTGTTTCGCAGAGGGCTTTACCGAATGTTTCTTCTGGTTGCTTGGTGGACCAGATGAGCTGTGTAGCGCAGCTGGGGTTTTGGATGTGTCCGAGCACGGGTCCAATTCCTGAGCCAGTTGCGATGAGAACGACTCTGTTGAAGAGGGTAGCGATACGCATGACACCACAGGTTGGCACGCCTCGGGTCCAGATATGGGAGGGGCCGTTTTGGATGGTCGATTTGGTCCAGTCGCCAGCGTTACTAACGATGAGCGAATAGCCCTTCGGCCTGCCGTTGACGGCTTCGGGAGCGGGAATAGTGGCGAACGAGTGCCACTCCATCAGAGGCTTGTATGATAGACGGGTGAATGATCCATTGACGGGAACCGTGTAGTCAAAGTGTAGTCTGATGGCGTGGTTGGAAAGAACCTCGGCTTGAACGGGAACCTTACGGAGGAACAGCCAAGAAGACGCGACACTCGCGGTAGCTACAGCCAGTAGCCAGAATGGCACCGATTGAACACAAGCTTGGCCCAGGGAGGTACCAGCTGGTGCGCTATCTCTGGTAATGAGAACAGTTTGAGCCCAGAAAAGAGCAAGCATGGTCCAACCGGCAAATCGATGAGTCTTCTCAAACAGATCGTGGTGGCGCTTCCTCATCGAGGGCCACGCCAACGCGATCATGGCAACGAAAAGCGCAGAGAGGATCCACGAGATGACCTTGGACTCAATCGACTGCGTACCCCAGTTGGCACAGCTTCCATACATACAGGCAATATCGGCAATGTTGGACGCCAACAGCCACGCCCCGGCACTGACAGCGGCGCCAGAGTGGACACCTCCAAGATGATAGATCTTGGCACAGCGGGATCTGAGCCAGAGGGGCCAAGACTTGGGCACGCTGCAGGTAATCGTGTAGAGAGCGTTGATGACGAATTCTTGGCGGACGAGAACAGCAGTTGCCAGGTTGATCGCCGTGATGTTGCCCAGCCACTCTCGGCTGATTCCGGTGAGGATCAGGGCGATGGCTGCCGAGATGTTGAAAAGACCGACTAGGGAGAAGAGGCGACGGTAGATGATGAGTGCTCTATAGCGAAGACCACGTGCGTACTTGGCCTGGTTCTTTTCAGGGAGAGCCTTCTCGAGATCAACCTGATGTTCATCGATAAGAGTGGCATCGGATGAGTCGGAGAATGAGCTGAACTGAGTGGCACTTGACGTTGAAGAGTCGGACCGAGAATGGCCAAGATGAACAGGCTGAGGAGCAGGAACAAGACCAAAGGAAGTCTTTTCGTCTTCTGTTGACATGTGCTTGACTGGAGACGATGCCGTCAACCTCAACGCCGTTTTGTCGATCTTTCCATTCTGCGTCATGGGCAGCGTCTCAAAGAAGTGGTACTTTGTCGGCATGGCGTAGTAAGGTTGGCGACTCTTCAAGTGGCTCTGAACTTCTGGAAGAGGACAGCCGGGGGGTGTGAGGAAGGCGTGTATCTCTCCTTCGATGAGGAGGGCGGATGCAGAATCCACTGCTGGGCATGAGTTGAGGCTTGCAACTACGCCGTCTAGCTCAACGCGGAAGCCCTGTTGGTTGTTAGTATTGAGGGGTTTGGCTGGTTAGTTATAGGTACACACCTTTACTTTTACTTGGTCGTCGACGCGGCCGAGGATGTGGAGGGTTCCGTCGTGGTTCCACTGGCAGAGGTCTCCAGTGTTGTACATGTTGGAACTATCAAGGTGTCTTAGTAGATGCATCAAGAAACGAATTTGGGAGAACTTACCCGTCTTGGGCGAATGGGTCTGGCCTGAATCTCTCAACCGTCTTGTCCGGCAAATCCACATAGCCGCGAGCAACACCTGCACCACCAGCCCACACAACACCAACTTCACCAACGGTAACAGGGGAAAGGAATTCATTCAGGATGTAGACACTGTTTCCTGGGGTTGGCCTTCCAATGGAAAGAGGTTGACCTGCTTGGTGAGGTTGCATAGTGTTGACGATGGTTGTCTCAGTTGGGCCATAACAGTTGAAGTATTTTAGGTGAGATGCCCAAAGGTCGGCAAGTCTAAAGACCAGTCAGACTACAAATCTCAAGACTAAAGGTGGAACATACTTTTGGCAAGATGGCTCACCCGCGGTGGCTGCCACCTTGAGGTTTGGAAAGTCTGAGGGGTTGTATTTGGCGAGGATACTGGGTGTGCAAATCAGGACTTCAATCTGCAGAAGGTTAATGATGACTGAGAGATAATACCCGATAGAGTGCTTACTTGTTTCAATGCTTTTGACCAGTCAGAGCCACGCATGACGAGGGTGCCTCCGTTTGACAGACAGCCAAGGGTTTCCCAAGCAGCTTCATCCATGTTAGTCACCATATCTCACCCAAGTTTGATTTGAAATACTTACCCATATCAAAGCTCACATTCAGCACTTGTCCTACACACACTCCATAGGAGATACCCAAGTTTCCGGGTGACTGGCATACGAGGTTTGTTACGTTGCGGTGAGTGACATCTACCCCCTTGGGTGTTCCCGTAGTGCCTATATCTTGTCAGCAACCAGGCACTTGTGGATGAAACTTGTCAAACCATACCTGATGTGTAGATCACGTAACATCCGTCATCAGGGTTACTCAAGGGCTTAAAGTCCTCGAGACTTGTGGCGTCTTGCTCAACATCGTCCAAGTCGTCAATGATAACGACATTGGTAACTCCAGCATCAGAGACACGATGAGCAGTGGATTTCAAAGCCAAAGCAGTGCGACCACCGGCTTGTTTCAAGACGAACTGCAGTGTCTCTTCTGCCACGACAGATCCATCAAGAGGAACATACTGAGCTCCACAAGACAAGATAGAGATGATGCCAACAAGCATGCCAACACCACGTTTCACAACAAGCGGCACCCGATCACCAGGAACAACTCCGAGAGTCTGAAGCCGCCGGGCTAACCTCACACTGCGTTGAGCCAGCTCTGCATAGCTGATCTCTGCAGGAGGTTCGACCGACAGGTCTCGGGCCGCAACTGCTGTGGGCTGTGAGGAGGCATGGTGGTAGAAGGCTTCAGTGATGGTTGAAAAACTAGGACTGCTAGAGGTACCTCTCGTAAACGAGATGGGTACGGCCGAGCCGAGAGATGCTGAGGGCATAGATGATGGCTCCATGCTAGCTGGGTGTGGGACTTTTGATGAAGTGCTCATACAACAAGATGACGATCGACGCCCGGGTAATAAATCAAAGAAAACTCAAATTGCTGCAAGATGAGTAGGAAGAGGAGATTGGGTGTTGATGATTTGAAATTAATCAAAGTGCTCAATTGTCCTCTACACCACAAAGAAGCCCGTTCCTTAAATAGCCGTGACCCTCTCCGCTTCTTGATATGTTCCCCCCTTCCTCCAGCCTCCTCCCGCCATGGCCCATGAACTTGGCACACAACTGTTGGGGACCAGTCAGCTGCACGCGGTCCGAGTCTCAGCTCCAGCCCGCTTTCGGGGATATGCGTCTTTTTTTTTTCTTCTTGCCTGTTGGTATCGAGATTTGTGAAAACTGATGTGCCAGAAGGGGACCTTTGCTCCGCCTTGATCGGGTAAGTGTTGGAGGTGGAGGAGGGGGACTACGTCTATGCGAGGCTAAAGCGCACGCGGGCCAAATAGCGTCAAGGATACAAAACTAGTCTTGGAGGGTATGCCACATGACAATGCGGATGGCTTGTGGGAGGAAAAAAGATCATTCGATGGCTGAACATTTGTTCCCGACAAGTACCTGAACATGGGGGGGGGGGATGCTTCCCAAGTTGGACAGAGTGAGTGGTGGTGTATAGTCTGCCCGCTTTGTGGAAACCCACCCCCTGCAAGACGCAAGACCACACCCACATAGTCCAGAGACGGTTTCCATGACCGCGGATACAAGGGTTGCCAAGAATTCTCCAGCAGACCGGGAACTGCAGGATCGTGCTCCGGCAGCTGCAGAATCTCACATGAGCCGAGGGATGAGCAGGGGTGTGTGGTTGTGTGTCTCAGTGGGGGGAGAGAGAGGGAGAGATGCAAGCTGAGGTATCTGTTGGCTTGTGTTATCGGGTTGTCAAAGTGTGGAATTATGGCTTGAGAGTTGGAGCCCATATAAGCAGGATCAACCTTGCAAGTTACGCGTCTCTTCATTTTTTACTCTTTACATCTATTGAGCACTTCTGTACTGACAGACGGCAAACCATACCGCCAACTCTTTTTTTACTCAACTTTGCAAGGATCTTCCGAACTACTCTAAATGGTTCGCATCACCGCTTGAACTTGACACCCGAGCCGACGGATTGACAGGCCCGAAGATCGACACCGACCACGTCTACGGCCGACAAAAGCAACGATTTGCATCAACAATTGCCCGAACGCGGGTTTTGTGTGCAGATTTGGGATGGGCATGATCCACGCACCCCCAACCAACCAACCACCCGCCTTAATTCAGAAATTGCCTCAATTCAGCGAACCGAGACACACACATCTTCCCCTTCCGAGCCATGGTTGTCTTGTTGGCCGAACAGTCCATTTCGAGTGTCTCAGTTGAGCCTGCGCTGCGCAGGGCCCAATATCCACATTGATCGACGCAGCTAAACCGCGTTATTGGCGTACGCGACTATTTGAGCCAACACCGCCCAGGAAAGACCCGAACGGAGCCAAGTTTCTTGTCTGTACTGTGATTACTATACTTTTTTTTTTTTTTTTTTCGTTTTACACAATGAGTGACGAATTGGTCATTGCTTCAACTCCGGTTGATGGAGTTAGAGTCCTTGCCTTTAACAGACCAACCAAGCGAAATGCCCTCTCTCAGCAGCTGATTACCGTGTTTCTGGAACAGCTGCAGGAAGCATCCCGGGACCGTGGCGTGCGAGTCATTGTTGTCACTGGCAGCAAAAGTTTCTTTTGCGGTAAAGAGCCCACATCCCACATCCATGCACATCTACACTGCCCTTGGCTGCTCCACCACACGCGCCAGGGGTACCACGCACCCCCGGCACTTGCAATCAGAAGAGAGAGCTGACGTGACGAGTAGCGGGAGCCGACATCAGTGAGATCTCGGCCCTCGATGCGGAGGCCGCGCGGGGTCGTCGATATCTGGAGGATCTCTGCACGGGCATGAGATCCGTGCGGAAGCCCGTCATTGCGGCAGTTGAGGGAATGGCGGTGAGTGGACATTTCTTCGAGAGTAGATCTTTTGTTCAACAAGATCGAAAAGAGAGGCTAGCTTCGGATCTAATGTGGAGTATGTACACTGACAAGAGAGTCCTTGATTGACAGCTCGGAGGAGGCTTTGAGGTTGCTTTGATGGTGAGTCGTGATCTGAGCCCTGCTCAGCCCCCCCATGACAGCTGACAGCTGAACCCTGACGTTGAGGCGTCGTCCCAATCCAAGACATGCAGAGAGACACGAATTTGCTTACCATCATCACAGTGCGATCTCATCTTTGCCGCTCGAGATAGCCGCTTCGGTCTGCCGGAGGTTACAATTGGTCTCATCCCCGGCGCCGGAGGCACCCAACGACTGACCAACGCAGTGGGCAAGTTCAAGGTATGTTGTTGGCACTGCATTTCTTGGCTCCGGGACGGGAAGTTGATATTTTTCCACCTTAGGCAATGCAGATGATCCTCCTCGGGAGACCCATCTCGGCAGACGAGGCCCGTTCCGCTGGACTAATCGCCGACCTCTACGACAGCGGGAGCGTGTTGCACAACGTTCTCGACACGGCAAAGAGCCTCGCCTCACTGAGCCCCATGGCTCTGTCTTTCGCCAAGGAAGCGATATGCAAATGCAAGTACCCGGCACAGCACCCGGTCCCCTTTGTTTGATATTCCGGCGCTGACACGGCGGTACCTTTAGCGGATGATCTTGGATGTGATCACGACTTTGAGAGGAGCTTGTATTACACTGCGTTTAGCACGGCTGATAAGGAAGAGGGTGTGAGGGCGTTTCTCGAAAAGAGGACACCCGAGTGGGAGTCCAAGTAGCCCTGTTTTTTTCGTCCCTTGTTTGATATTCAAAGGATCTTTTGTTTTTTTGGTCACACAATGAAGTAATTGGCTTTTTTTGAGGTGGGGGGTTAAACGGAATATCTCTGTCTGAATGTTACGTCGATGCCCAAGAAAACTAGATGCATGTTCCTTCCGTTGGTTGTTTAATGCAACGCATAACCAGGGGACCGTGGTATCGGAAAGGGGTCCCTGTTGGGAAGGTCTTGACAAACTTTTGAACTATAACCTGTATCTGATCGTAACTAGAAAGTTGCACTGACCACTGCATAAAAGGAAATGCCGCGGAGATATACGGCTGAATGGAAGGTGGTATTTTGCACATACATGAGGCTATCGGTCCTGATATCGGAGGTAGCATTATGACGAGGCCACGGTATAACTCATTATAGATAAACGAAGGATACTTAATTAGGTATATTATACCCTAGTAAGGGCACCCTTTAAAGGGTATATATATTAGCTATAAGGTTTAAAAAACTAGAATTTATATAATAAATTAGGCTAAGCTTATTATTAAGGTAAAATTAATACTTTTATTATATTAGCTTTATTAGAATTATATATTAGGCCTAATATATTTAATATTCCTTAATTTAGCCCCTTAATATACCTCTTTAGATTAATAAGGCTAAATAAAAGGTATATTAATTTATATTTAAATCCCTAGGCCTAAAAGGTATTTTAAATAATAAAGAATTAATA
>JABEEN010000840.1:0-30030 GCA_013363205.1 Fusarium tuaranense | reverse complement strand
TATCTGAACAGCAACGAGACGATTCACTATTTGACGATCTTGACCGCTGGCAGGCTGAAGCAGGAGAGGCATTCACATCCCTGGGGAACAACCCAATGGATTTGGACGAGGACTTGGGAGCTTTGCTCTATGCTGAGACGGATGAGTATTTTTTTGGCCCTCAACAAGTTCTGGGTTCTCTGCAGCTCCCATTTCCTACAGATCCTTCCTAAAACGCAACAACGTCATGCTAGGAGTTGAATATGCACCTGGCGTTCGAGGACATGGAGGGTGAATTCCTTTCCATTGACAGTTTTGCAAAACTCTCGGAGCGTAACTTAGAGAAGTAGAGGATTTGGTTGATAGCAAAGATGATATCAACCAACGAGCTTAGACTCATCTACATAGAAATTCTGAAGAACTCCTTTCTTGACTTCATCCAGGTCCTGGTTCTCGGCCTCGCGGTTGAGCAGACCCTTTCTTGACCGCCTCAGCTCATCTGCAATCCGGCTCCAAGTCAGGGAGCCGTCGCCAGCAAGCTCCCTGAACTGCTCTTCGACGCCCACCTCCAGAATCTTCCCATCCCGTTTCCGAATGATGCCGTCGACAATGACCGTTTCCACGCTACCAATGCTACTGTGCAGAATAATGGCGGCCACGGGATCTTGTTCCGCCGCGCAAAGCAATTCGGGGCTGTTTCCATCAAAGATGACCAAGTCAGCCAACTTCCCCTCTGCAATGCTTCCAATTTGGTCTTGCATCCCAAGCGCTCTAGCTCCCTGAATGGTGCCGAGGTTGAATGCTTCTTCCACAGTCTTTGAAGTATGCCTCGGAGCTTTGCCTTGATCAATGAGCTTCTGGTTGTGTCTAGCTCTCGAAGCTTGGAGAACCAGCCTCAACTCATAGACCACGCTCGCAGCCTGGTTACTGTGGCAGTCAATACCTATACTAGACTGCTTCTGAGCTCCAGGCAGAGTCTCGTCCAGGCAGACTGGGTAACCCGCCGCCATCTGCATTTCCGCAGAAGGTGTGCTGCTAATGTGCGCACCCGCGTCCGCAATTGCCTTGATGCTTTCAGGAGTAAGACCATTGGAATGACTCAACACAATATCGGGATCAAGAAGGCTAAGAGATTTGATCCTTTCGACCGGATCAGCTAAGCTGATCTGAGGGTTGCGAATTGCGTGAGTGGTTGCTAGCCTGGCACCGGCTGCTCTGGCTCTGTTGAAGACAGCCTGGATAACTTCGTTGGGCAGAAACCAGTGATCAAACGCGAACCCAAGTGTCACGCGACCATGGCCGAAAGGTGCTTGTGACGCGAGACTTTCGAGCGTATCCATAACCCAAGGTTCAAGGACATTAGGTGCCACGGTAAATGGCGACCAAGACTCAACCCGAGGAGTAGGACAATATCCATAGACACTTCGGATGCCAGAAGAAGCTGTGGCAGATATGGCCGTCGGAGCTGAGAAGCAAATCGAGTTCGTTAGTCGTATTCGAGCCTGACACTGGGGATTGGCAGTGTTGTGTTATACGCACCGGCTTCGGGAAAGCAGTTTATGTGTGAATGGTCAAACACTGTAGTAGTTCCAGCGTTGATGGACTCCAGACAACCCGCAAGCTGGCCCCAGTATATGTCCTCACGGTTGTAGTTGGAAGATTGAAGGTTCCCGGACGCCATGTATTCGAGTAGAACCTCGTCGGCGTGCCTGCCCTTGAGTTGAGTTTGCCACATATGATGATGAGTGTCAATGAATCCAGGTGAGACGATCTTGGAGGTGCAGTCAATGGTGTGAATATCGCTGGATTGAGCAATCGAGTCAGAAACCTTGGCAATCTTGTTGCCCTCGATCAGCACATCAGCCTTGACCACGTTGACATGGTCATTGGCATCGTGCAAGAGCACCGTCCCTCCCTTTAGGAGCAGTCGTGAGGGCTGTGAGCGAGAATCATTGCCGGCCCCGAGTTGGGAAGGAGCTTGCTGTGAGGCCATGAGTGCTAAAGTTTGGATATAAGGGTTATGATTTAAGTTAGTGAATCAGGCTGGTTCTGTTGTTGTTGAAGTGTGAGATAGGAGCATGAAGTGCACCAAGAGAGCCCTTTAAACCAATAGACACATATCATCCACTGGTGGCAGGCATGAAGGCGGACTTGACGGAGTTAAGCCATGGAGTCGTCACTCTTCAGCTATCGGGCCCCGAGGAGACCGCCCCACCTACCTTTGCCATTTCGGTTTACACAATAGATCCGGTTAGCCGGGTTAAGCCACACTAGCCAATCTAGTACCGTTGGACCTCTTGATACAGAGGCAAGTAGAGTTTTAGCCTCATATGATTGCATCTGCATGGCTCAGGCCCCATAAAATAACGGCTAATACCCCTATCTAGGATAACGGAGAACTTGTTTTAACTCATCCCTATGTTGGCAACCTAACCCAGCTATGATTTTCGTCTAGTGTCATATCTGGGCTCCAAGGATCCTCAGGTCTGTTTAATATGTTGAAGTGTCCTTGAAATTCTTATCAGAGAATGGGGGATCATAGTATTCTTAGGACACCAGAACAAACACCATCACTTCTTCCCATTATCATAATATGTTATTAGGTGCGATCTTCTAGCTCGGTTATACCATCGAGGGCCGGACTTTAACGATAACAAAGAAGACATTTCCAATACATGATAGCATCATATCCCAATGCTAACACAGTGGCCTGTTGTTAGGTGCTACCTATAATGTATAAATGATCAGCTGCTAATATTCGCGGCTTTTGATTGCTCCACTAGGGAGAACAAGAAGCCCTCTGAATGGGACTAAAGTACGAAGGGCGCCAATAAATTCTCTAAACTCATGGGACCAACCTAAAAGACCACAACTAGCAATATTCTCTCCGCCGCCTCTACTCCACCACTAGGACGCTACGGAAGCGAACCTTGTTCTCCATCATTCGTTCCGTCGCCTGCTGTACTTCCTCCAAAGGAAACCTCTCAACAAGACACTTGACGCCATGCGTGCGAACAAAATCAATGGTATCCTCGCAATCCAGAGCATGCCCGCTTGGCCAACCATGGACAGCGGCTGCCTTGGAGATCAGGTCGACGGTGTTGATCTCAACCTGTCCAACGGGGGCCAAGACGCAAAGCTTACCCCCCACCTGCAGAGCTCCAGTCAAGGCACTGATGGCCTTGGGATGAGGAGCAGTGGCAAGGATTAGAGCGGCCCCTCCGAGACGCTGGAGTTCATCGACTGGATCGGAGGTGCTGGTATCGATATACTCATGCGCTCCTAGCTGTTGAGCCAACTCTTTCTTTGATGGTCCAGAACTGATGGCCACCACCTTGTACCCCATCTTATTGGCGAACTGGATGGCCAAATGACCCAGGCCGCCGATGCCCTGGACGGCTACTAGCTTGCCCTGCTCTACAGCCATCTTGCGGATGCTATTGAAGACGGTCACGCCAGCGCAAAGCAGTGGGGCAACTTCAGCAGGATCCATGTCCTTGGGTACTCGAACTGTGGCTTCGGTGCGGAGCAGGACGTATTGGGCGTAGCCACCATCCTTGGAGATACCATTCGCGATACCGTTTTGACACACTTGGAATAGCCCAACGTGGCAGGGACGGCATGTGTTATCATGGCCTGTTATGATATAAACATTAGAAGATATCCCACAAAACAAGAAGAAAAGTCAAGAAGAATCTTACCGCCATGCCAAGTGCCTCCGACTCGGTCACCAAGGCCAAATTTGGTTACACCATCTCCCACAGCGACAACATCACCCACAATCTCATGGCCAGGCACGCGTGGTAACAAATGAGGGCCAAGATAACCCTGTTGCAGGGCGGCGTCCGAGTGACAGACACCACATGTCAGGACTTTGACGAGAACTTGGCCTGCCTCTGGCTGCGCAAGCGGAACCTCGATAAACTTCAAAGGGATGCCAGGGCCTTCAGCAACGACGGCTTTGTAAGACGAAGGGAGATGAGCTGCCATGATGAGAGTGATAAGGTTGTGACGTTGTGACTAGGTGTGTTGTTTGAATGGGCTGTCATATACTGTACGAGAACGGAGATGGCATGACAATTTGTGCAGCCAAGAGCTTCTTAAATAAAAAGTCATTTCTCTACTAACTATATATCTTAGCATGAAATCTAGTGTCCTTTTGGTCATGTTTAGAAATCGGGGATGGACATGCTCACAAACAGTAGGGGCTCGTACACCTAGCAACTAAAACTGGGGCGGGCTCCTCGGAGCCCGAAGAGATCTTTGGCTTGGTAACCCTCTGTGGGTTGTCTCTACGGTCTCCGAGGAGGCCGACCGGCGCATAGGAGAGCATCTGCCTCCGATTTTTGTGTGAATATTTAAGTAAGTAGCTGTTAGTTCTCCCGTTGGAACATTCTTCTTGTCAAGCACTATTTTAGCAGCCATGCGTCTCCTCTCTTTCGTTCCCCAGGTCCTGTCGGCCATTATTCTCTATCAAACCACCACCGCAGCATCATGGCGTACTACCATCAAATACCCTGACCCAACCATATCCGTCGTCCAACATATTGCAGACGTCCCGGATCTAGAGAACCTTGCCGTACGACGAAATGGTGAGGTTCTTGTCACTTCCATCTCCTCTTCAAGCATCTACACAATTTCTCCTGGGAGCCAAAGTTCCCCGGCCCTCGTCGCAAAAGTTCCTGGCGTGACGAGTCTTTTGGGAATCACCGAGTTGGAGACAGATGTGTTCTATATCAACGGGGCAAATCTGACCGGATTCAATATTGTACCCTCCTCTAGCGCCGTTTTTAAACTTGACCTGCGTCCCTTTTCTGGAACCGAACATGGGGCTGCTCGACTCTCGCTGGTAACCAGGATTCCCGAAGCAGGACTCCTTAACGGCATATCCCGGCTATCTATACACGACACGTCCAATCTTCTTCTGGCCGACTCTGTCAAGGGCACAGTCCTAAAGCTAAACGTCTACACGGGCAAATATAAGATCGCCCTTGAGGATCCAACCCTGACCATTACCAAGGAAGGAATTCCCATCGGGGTCAATGGCATCGTCACTCACAAGGACACGCTCTTTTTCACCAATACCAATCAAGGGTTGTTTGCCAAAGTGCCCATCTCTCTATCAACTGGTCTAGCGATAGGTCCTGTGGACATTATCATTAATGGTACACTTGTGGCTAACGATGATTTCGTCCTCTCCAAAGACGGAAGGAGGGCATGGATTGCGGACAATGGGCAAAATACTATCACCGAGGTCGATGTGCGACAAAGGACTAGTCGGACTTGGGCGAATTCTACTTTGTTGATGGATATTTCTGCTGTAGCCTTTAGTCGCCGCTCTTCTGGTCGAGATAGCCTGTACCTCAGCGGTAGCGCGGTTGTTAATAGCACCGTGTCTGGTGCTCTTCTTGAAGTAGAGTTGGAGTAATTACTGAATAGACATTTAACTTCAATAGAGGTCCATTGACTATGTTCCACATGACTTGAAACTCTTAGGAGGAGAAATCACACCTTGGGGCATCTATCTCCTAGGGGCATCGCGCAGCGCTTCATCCATCGGCATAAGATCGTTTCATGTACGAATCTATTCTAATTCCTGGGAGCCGTCTTCTTGCGATCCACGAGACTCCTCAACTCCAACGCCGACTTCTTGGGCGTCCTCTCCAAAGTCTCATAGTCGGTAAATGTCACACCAAATCTTGGCCCATACCCATCAGACCATTCAAGGTTATCCATCAAAGACCACGCAAAGTACCCTTCCACGACAGCGCCATCCTCTGTAACAGCTTTCGCTACGGCATCGAGGTGGTCATCAAAGTATTTGATCCTGTAATCATCTTGCACAGACTCTTCGCGTGTCATCTTGTCCTCGCCAGGACAAGGACATCCGTTCTCTGTGATAATGATTGGCTTGCCGTAGAGACGATACACGCGTGTGAGATGTTTCCGGAAAAGGTCAGGGCAAGATCGTAGCCAGTGTAGCCCACTCTCGAGACCAACAGGATTGCCGGCTTTGTTGGACTGGAGCTCATCGAGGTTGCCAATGTAATCTGTATCAGGCGGTGGAGATGTTTTATGGCGTGCGAATTGAGAGGTGTAGTAGTTCATTCCGTAAAAGTCACATTCGGC
This sequence comes from Fusarium tuaranense, assembly GCA_013363205.1. Lineage (NCBI taxonomy): Eukaryota > Fungi > Ascomycota > Sordariomycetes > Hypocreales > Nectriaceae > Fusarium > Fusarium tuaranense. The sequence continues at coordinate 23,922 of JABEEN010000840.1, read as the reverse complement.
AGATCGGAGGAGAGCCATGTCGTCTGCTGAGAAGGGGGGCAGGCGGTCCTTTAGTTGGTCTCTCATGCACTGGGGATAGTCCTTGTTTAAACTACCAATGGTCAGAGTCTAAATGAACGAATATTGAAACCAGCTTCGGAAAGACTTACAAGATGGGGTTGGCAAACCATCCAATATGGAACTGCATACGGCGCTCAGCTGCCTCACTATCTCGCGGCTCGCTTCTGTCCCAAGGCTCATAGTAATCACCGTTTAGGGAGATTCCTATTTGACCCTTTTGAGAGGGGCGGAAGTCTTTGTTGTATGCTGCCACAGCGCGAGCGTGACTCATGATTAAGGCTTTGCCAACTATCCATGGCTCTGTTGTTGTGTCGCCCTCTGTTGATTGAGGGTTGATGCTGCTTCGACCTGGAGCATTTCCTCCGGTTGCATATCCCTGAAGACATTTTAGAGGTGTGGATAATATTTGAAGTATGAGAAACTCACAAATATCGAGACGATCCAAGGTTCGTTCAATGTGATCCAGTGCTTGACACGATCACCAAACCGCTCATAGCAAAGCCTTGCATACCGTTCAAAGTCCTTCTGGGACTCTTCAACGTCTAGCCACCCCCCGTACCGCTCATGAAGTGCTTGAGGGAGGTCCCAATGGTATAACGTAACCCAAGGAGTGATGCCCCGAGAGAGACATCCATCGATGACCCGGTCATAGAAAGCTATGCCGGCTTCATTGATAGGATCATCCCTTCCACCAAGAGGAATAATACGAGACCATGAAAGTGAGAAGCGATACATATCCGCTCCATATTTCTTCATAAGGCCAAGGTCTTCTTCTAGACGATGATAATGATCGCAAGCGACATCACCGCTAGCACCTTTGGTCCGTGTGGGTTCAAGATGACAAAAGACATCCCAAATAGACGAGCCTCGGCCATCTTCGGCTACTGCACCTTCAATCTGGTAAGATGCAGTAGCGAAGCCAAGTTTGAAGTCTGGTGGAAGAGAAGGCATGGCGATGTCGTACCAAGAAGCGGAAAGGGAACAAGGGCGATGCAGGAGCTGTCATCCCCCAGTCACGCCCGTACAGGTCCGGGATTCTTTATACTAGGGGAATTACGGGCCGATTGATAATCTTGTCATGAGGATGAATGGAGCGGAACGAGGGATTGTTGATCACCGCCATTGTTGGGGGATGACCGATTCTCCGATGACATTTCTCCGTTAGTTGAGGGGTAATAACCTCGTCTAGCTCTAATTCTCCGTTTCGCCGCTCCGTCGCACCATCATTCGACTCGCTTATTCCCCACGGGGAAGTAGAATGTGGAGTACACTATTCAGCCGTAGACTTTGATCTTTTGCAAAATCGGAATTGTTCCTTCGTGATGGTGTGTCATATGTATATAACATGCAGCATCGCCAGTTGTGGCACAGATCAACTATCAACTCCAACCAGCCTTCTCGACTTTTGTCATCATGGCTCCCAAGGTTTCACGAGCTACTGAAGATATTCAGTCTCCCATCGACTTAAAGTCGGTTCCACCCTTTTGGAAGAGAAAAAATGGAGTTTTGCTGTACTTCCTTCTCACTTCCTCCTTGCTCGCCAGTATGGCACTTGGCATTGATGGGTATGTTCCTAGAACCATCAACTAAACCGGAGGAGCTAACGACAAAAACAGGAGCATGACCAACGCCCTTCAGACGCTCGAAAGCTGGCAAGACAAATTCGGCCATCCCACCGGCTCCAAACTTGGTTTCTTCGGCGCTTCCAACGCCATCGGCGGTGTTATCCCCTTTATCTTCCTCAGCTGGATCGGTGACGTTGCAGGACGTCGTGTTCCAACAGCTCTCGGCTCGATCGTCATCATCGCTGGAGTCATCGTACAGTTCTTTGCGACATCGCTAAACATGTTTATCGGCGGCAAAATCGTTCTTGGAATCGGCTCTTCGCTTATCCAGATGGGTGCTCCAGTCCTGGTTACGGAGCTGTCCCATCCCAAAGAGCGAGTTCAGATCACGACATTGTACAACACCAACATCGTCCTGGGCTATGTTATCGGCGCATGGGCGACATATGGGTGTTTTCGTATCGAGAGTGAATGGTCCTGGAAGCTTCCCACTCTCGTCCAAATCATCCCGTCGGCGTATCAACTCAGCCTGATCTTTTTCTGCCCCGAATCACCTCGTTGGCTAATCGCCAAGGGCAAGGTTGACAAGGCTCGCGATATCCTTATTAAGTATCACGGCGAATGCGACCCCGACAGCGAGCTCGTCAAGTTCGAGTGCACTGAGATTCAGCAAGCCATCGCCAAGGAAGCCGAGCAGAACATGACCTGGAAGGATTTCTTCTCCTCTGTCCCCAACATCAAGCGAATTTCGCTCTGCTTCGCGACTGCGCTCTTCAGTCAGAGCTCTGGTAACCTGCTTGTGTCCAACTATTTGACGCAGATCTTGAAAGACACGGGAATCGAGGCGGAGAAGGACATCACGCTTGTTAATGGCATGGTGACGCTTTGGCAGTACATCGTGGCAATCACCATGGCTATGTTGGTTGACCGATTCAAGCGACGCACATTCTTCCTCTTTGGCTCCGGTGGCGTTCTGATTACCTTCATCATGTGGACCATCGCGGCGAAGCAGTATCTCGATGGGTCTCTTGCAGGAGGCCGTGTTGTGTTGGCATGCATCTTCCTCTTCCAAGGCTTCTACTCCTCAGCCTGGACCAATCTCGTGGTCACCTACCCCCTTGAAATCGTCACGTACCAGATGCGAGCCAAGACGTGGGCATTCGTGCTACTCACTATCCAAGTCGCGTCCATCTTTGGCGGCTACGTCAACCCCATCGGACTCGAAGCCATTGGATGGAAGTTCTACATCTACTACTGTGTTTGGGTCGCCATCGTCTTCCTGGTTGTCTATTTCTTCTTTGTCGAGACTTCGGGTCCCACGCTGGAGGAGCTTACGTACTTGTTCGAAGGAAGGGATGCGAAGCAGGATATGGCAAAGGTGATTGAGATTAAGAAGGAGGAGCAAGAGTTTGGGAGGGAAAAGGAAGTCTGATGTGGTGTCACAGATGGACTTGTGGGAATGAGATGGTTCAAGTTTGTATTTGTGGTTTCAATTAACAAGCGATGAAGTATTCCTCAAAGCATCAGAAGCCTTTGAGTCCAGTCGAGTGAGCAAGTCTAGAAGAACAGTGAAGTCACTGCGAGCCCGAGAAGCGATGGGTGACGTTCCATTTCTGTGCATAATCTCCAACAAACTTGCTCCAATGAGCCGTATTTTCTCGACCTGTTCATCTCGTTAGCTGTCTTGATTCATGGATCCGTTTGTTGGCTGGGCATTGGCTCACATAAGGCTCTCCGTTGACTTGCAAAGACCAGAAAGGAGCCTCTTGGATTACACGTAGCATATCTCGAGCGATTTCCGTCTTGCGGATATCCGCGTGCTCGATACCTGAATTGTAGTACGGCAAACCCTCCAGCTTCTGGGTTATAACCATCCTAAGACAATGCACAGAAACTTGCAGGTTGGCGCATTGAATCAGGAACTGGTTGGCTGTTTCCCTGGGGCCCTCTACCAGGGAAGCAAAGGTGTAGGACTGAAGATATGGTGGCAAGTCATCAAGACAGGTGATAAAGCGGATGTAGATGGTATCAAGACGGTTCCGTTCCTCGACAGTCAGCAAAGACTGATTAGGCATTGGGATGCCTCTTTGCTCGCGGTCTTGAAGCAGTCTCAACTCCAAGAGCAAGTCTGAAGCATTCTGCCAAAGCCTCAAGTTTGCATTGAAGCCCTCAATACACGTCTTCCGTACCACCTCTGAGTTTGTGGATGAGTTTCCAGGCGAGAGAATTGGGGCTTCATCCTCGATACCAGTGGGGTAGGCAGTGGTTATTCCCGACTCGAATGAGAACTTGTGGATCGTGATAGGGCGATTGTTGAGTATTGCAGCAGACTTGTCGCCCATGTAGACGATCCAGAAAGCTCTGCGTCGCAACTCTGCCTCGATAGGTAGCAGGCCTTCGAGCGAAGTCTCTTCGTTCAACTGCATGACCTGTGCAAGCCTGGTCGCCTCGCCAAATATGTGCCAGGAATACTTGGGCTTCCCTGCCGCATGAAGACAGTTCGAGTGGAAATACCGTATCGTGATCGAATTGGCATTCGGATTCTCCAGGTCTGCTTCAAGGTAATGGCTCAGACAGGAGCGAGAGGCATTGAGGAATAAATCGCCCACTGACTGGCCCTCTGGAAAAAGGTCCTTAGGTAACAAAAATGCTGCTTCTGCGCAAACGGCTGTTATCAGGGTGAATGCCGTCTCGGGCCATGTTTCCATAAGGCCAGTCCCGTTTACATGGCTCTCCGATGTTGAGAACCTTGTCGTGAAATATGAGAGTGAGTCGCGAAGACTGGGCTCATGCACCAAAGGCGTGAGAGGATACAGATACTCAAAGAACAAGTCAAAACATCGCGTAACCAAACTCTGAAGGTCATTCGCAATGAAAGCCAACGCTCTCGACAAGTCCTGCCACCTCTGCACAGCCGACAGCCCGTGACCTACGACGCCATCATTCAGAACCGAAGGCGCGGAGATCGTCGGCGGCGAAAGCCCAAGATCGACATTCAAAGCCCTAGAAGAGTCCCATTGCGCCGAGGTGGCCCCTGTTGGCGTGGAAGAATGCGCTGTTAATTCCGCTGTGGGGTTGGACTCTTTTCCCGCCGATGACGGTCTCTTTCGTCTGATCTTTGGTCCTCGTCTTGCCACGGGAATGTCAAAGCGACACTCTGTGCCTGACTCTCGGCAGTTTGTGCATCGTTGAGCGAGGTCCGAAAAGTCACACTGATCTGACTGTCAGTTGGGGGAGTTTCTCCGATGTTCACGGGGCCTTGCCTTGGCTTTTCGCCGGCGACACCGATCACACGCTCTGCTTGTTGCCTTCTTCTGGGATGGTGTATTCGGGTCGGGAGAATGAGGAGAACTCGGCGTGGGGCTATTATCCATCGTGAGTGTTTGAGAACAAGGCGATGGGTAGTAAAGCAGGATTCTTTGTTTGACGGGGATTTGCAGCGGTCAAATAGGTAGCCATGATTTGAACCCCCGCTTTTTGTTCCCTGTTTCTCCTATTCTCCGTGCTGATCGCCCCCTGGAAAGTTAGTGGCGCGCACTGAGCGGGGGGAAGATCCTGGAGAAGACCCTGGGTAAAGTTAGAGTCTGGGGAAACGAGCTTGTCAAGGTGGGAAGCTAATAATCTTGGTTCAGGAACGAGTTGCCAAGCGGAATGGAGTCATTAGTGTAATAAGTGTCTATATAAGTCATCCGTAGACTTTCACTCTTGCTGATGCCTCAAGGCGGTTCCCTCAATCACACCAAATCACCTCCACCTCATCATGATCTATTCAACGGGTCGTCTCTTTGCTTTGGCATGTGCTGCCTTGTCCCTAGTCGACGCTCGACCAGGGTATAAGCGAAATGACAAACCATCCTGTCGCTTTGGTCTTGAGTGGTCGCAACAAGACGTCCTCGATCATACAGATGATTTCATCTGGGATCTTTTGTACTGGGAAGGCAAGTTTCATCAAAATGACGTGGCCTATAACACGGCCAATGGCATGTCATATGATGGCACCCAGCTTGACTGGAAGACTGGGAAGCGCACTACGAAGCACACTTTCAGTGCCGCGAGTAAAGAAGTAAGCCCTGGTTATGCATCCTCATGCCGGTTCTAACAGTAGACTAGGCGCTCCAAATCATGCTCTACGCTCAGGCCATCTCTGGATCCAAGGAAGCTGCTCGCTTCCTGACTCCAAATAACCTCCGCGCAGCACCAGGACTCGCTGCCTCAATCATGGAGACCAAGTTGAAGACTTACCTTCAGTTCAACGAGACCTACCCAGGTTTTGGTGGTTATCTCCCTTGGATCAAGACCGACGTGCAAGACATCAAACCACAAGATGGCTGGGATAACCGAGTTCCTGGCCTCGACAATGGGTGAGTGGAAATGTCCAAGTTTAACAACCGGGCTAATCCAGTTTGCAGAGAACTCATTTGGGCCGTCTACGCCTGCATTGAAGCCTTGCAGAAGCAGCCCAATGCCAAGTTCCATAAGATCGCAGACGGCTGGCAAGACTGGCTTGACTACGTCGCCTCGACGGCTGCTGAGATTTTCTACATCGGTGAAGGTCGAGTCTGCGCTGTGACCGAAATCGGCGATCAAACCTTGCCAGTCAATGACCCCAAGCAGTCTTACAAATGCGAGACTGAGACTTACCTTGATGATCCATACGAGGGCGAGCTGTTCACGTATTTCCTGCAATTCTTTAGCAAGCTGTCAAAGGCAGATAAGAAGAAGCTGTGGGAGTACAAGAGGCCCAAGTTGGAGAAGATTGAGTACTCCCAGGGTGGTGTTGGTCCCATCACGGTGCGAAAGGGTAAGTCAATGCAATCTGAATCTCTGAATGATACCTAAACTAACAACTCCAGGTTTCTGGTTCTCGAGCCACGAAATTTGGAACCAACTTGAGCTTCCTTACTATGACGTCGATATTGTTCGGTAAGTACTTCTACTCAGATCTGAGAAGAATACTAACAACTCAGTCGCCTCTTCCTGAACGGAGAGCGAGCCCGGACGTGCAACTCGGTGGTCACTAAGTCTCCCGGCCTATACGCCTCTGTCAATAACTCGACTGACCCGGAAACTGATACCATCATCGGCTACATCTCTCCCGCTGGAATTCCGTCCATCGCGAGCCAGAAGGACCAGTATCATGATGTCATCACCCCGTACGGCGTGTTCCCTGTTGTCTTGTTTGACAAGGGCGTGGGCTTGGCTTGGTGGAGAAACATGATTGTTGGCAAGAAGATGCAAAGTGAGTACCGTCCTATTATCATGAAGAACACGTGCTAACGCATTTGATAGACCCATACGGAAGCACAGAGTCAACTCGAGTCGACGGTGAGCTGGTTTCGGCTCTTGTAACCTGGGACAGCAAGGTCACCACCGTTGTTGCTCTTCTGGGCGGCGTAACAGATCTTGTCCGCGATCGAATGCGATCTGATGGAATCTATGACGAGTTCTTGAAGATCACAGAGGTACGTGTATAATTAATGCCGACTAAGAAGCCAAACTGACAAGATGCAGCGAGAGCATGTTCGCGTTTTCGGGCAACACTTGAAGGGTGAGGAAATCGACCTATGTCTTCCGAAGGAGAAGGTTCCAGATGCTGGATTGAAGGATTTTACGGCGTGCCGCGCGTAGGACAACTGTTGGAGGGTGTGTTAGGAATTTCTAGTTAGGGTGTATAGGTTTTAAATGAAGTTGAATATTGCGGCAGAGATCTTGATGATCACAAAAGAATTAGAACGGGCTCATCACGAAGGGGAAAGCAAACAACGCCGGACCTCAAAAAAAACCGGCCTCATGCAAAGATGGGGAAAAGAGGTATGGTTGGGGCTGATTAGAAGCTATATTTACGAATGGCTCGAGGCAGCCTACACGTCGAATGGAATACCAACTGCCCCAATATATAACTAAGCCTTTCTCATTGACCTATGTCTCGTTATCCAAGTCTTAGTCCGCAGCAACCCAGCGTCAACAGATACACCTTCTTAGGTCTGCAAAGGCTCGCACTTGATCTCCGTAAAGGTAACATCGTCAATCGCGAGAGTCAGCTCATCAAACTCGCCATTACAGTTAACAGTGAAAGACACGGTAGCCTGGTCCACATGTCCCGAGGGGCTCGACGGAGTCCAGACGGCGGTACCCTCAGTCCATGGACCGAAGTCGTAGGGGTACGCTCCGTTGAGTTGACGGGTTCCGACGGTGGGCACAATCGAGCAGCTATAACCGGCGCTTCCTGACCACGCGGACAAGCTGACTATGCGGTAGTAGTAGGATAGTCGGTAGGGGCCGTTGAGATCGGTCAAGGACTGGGAGAAGGTGTACGACTCGACGCCGCCATTAGTGAAAACGGCGCCCCTAGTATCAGAGGGTTAGGAGACAGGTCGAAGGAGAAGGGGGAGGGATGAAACTTGCAGGTTGTAGCTACCCGTGCGAGGGTCTTCGTCGGTTCTGAGGCTGTCAATGCCAACCCAAGGAGCACCATCATTGTCCTCGAAACTCGGGTTGATGAGCACCTGGGTTGTGTCGCAGTCTGGCGCTTCGGAAGTCGTCGAGGTCTCGGCGATTGTAGTAGATGAGGACTCGGCCAGGGAAGTGGAAGTCTCGAATAGCGTGGTAGAGCTTTCCACCACAGTAGTAGAAGAGCTCTCCGCAACGGCAGTAGAAGAACTCTCCACCACAGTAGTAGAGGAAGCCACCAGAGTAGTAGACGATGTCTCAGCCACGGCAGTCGAAGAAGTCTCGATGATGCTCGTCACAGTCGTAGAAGGTCGGCAAGGGCCAGCATTAGCACCAAGGATGCCAAAGGCGAGCGTCGCCACAGCAAAAAGCGATCGTCGAGCCATTTCAGATAGATACAAGATCAATATTCACAAACAATCGAAACGAGCGTAAAGGCCAAAGACAGCCAAAAAGAGCGACAATGACAGAATGTGCAGCTCAAAATCTCATCTCGACGCGAGTCCCTATTTATTCATTGTCCATCCCCCTGCTGTCAAACTCTCGAGTAGCGCTTGTGACCATACCCAGATTCGCTAGCGTGGGCCAGACTATTGATGACTGACGCAGGCTAATCCCAATAGTTTGCTGCGTTGCTCCGTATTTGGTTCCTTTGGCTGAAATTAATTATCGCGCCACAGCGGGAGGCCGCGTGGCGTGACAAGTTAAAAACGCCCATCTGTGAGGCGTTGTGAAACGGTTGATAGATCGGTAGCCATTGGAATAGAGGCATCTCCTTGACTGCATGGGGTACAATGGTGATCCATATCTCACTTTGCCCACCAAAGACGCGATAGGCTCTTAACGCGACCTCCTTGATTTTCTTAGTGTCTAAGATAATGATCTAACAGTGGAGGTGAGCACGCGCCTAGTCAAGGAGATAGGTCTTAATCTGTTTCCCTACCTTATAGGCTTTTAGCGCATCCAACTTCTTAAGCTTAACTATTCATGACTCTAGATGATCCTAGTTGATATAATTCTTTACGTAGCCCCTTGGGTTAGAGGTCTGACTTGGTAAGTGTGACGAGAGAACGCGTCTCGACTTGGGATACTTAATATAAGTATAAATTAGATGATAAGTTGCGCTTCGCATTGGGAGCCATTCCTGGAACTCGCGTAAGGACTCGTTTGTTTTTAATGTTACCATTTGATTGAACAGAGATGTATGAGCTATACCCACCTTCTTTTCTTCTTTAAAGAGGATTCAATAACATTCAAGCTCAGGGTAGCACTAGTCGCCCTATTCTTTACAAATATTAGAACTGTCACCGTACATCCAATCGCGCTCTTTTCACTTTGAATTGTGTCATGTGAGAATATGTGAGTCATCAGCCGTTAATCTTTTACTACACTGTGACTTGAAAAGCGCCCAACACGAGCATCAACCAACTCCTAACTATTCTCACACCTGAATGCTCACGACAGCTCGCCCTTGATCTTCCAATACACGTTATAGTTATAACCCTGAGCATCATAAAACGGACTCAAGCTAACAGTCTCTCCATCCGCAGTTGCTTCAAACTTCAACCCCTCCTTGCCCTGTCGCTCCACAGTTCCCAGATCAATCTCCGGGACCGCGTCAAGCTTTGAATCACCATAGTTTGCTGACAGAATAACAGGTCCAAAGGCAATTGCTGCTGTGGTCGCATCATCATTGGCTGCAACTATGCGCAGACTCATCGGGAGTGTCACAGTGACAGCGTCACCTGAAGACCACTTGCGCTTGATGATGGCGTACTTTCCGGACTCGATGTCAACGCCTTCAACTTCCTTGCTGTTGATCTTGATTGAGGCCTTGGAAGTCCAAGAAGGAATTCGAATAGCCATGGCCCACTCGTTGTTCTCACCCTGGCTACCAACCTTCAACGTGGTGGTATCTCTCTCAGGGAAATCCGTGCTCTGAGTAACAGAAATCTTGCGCTCAGACCAATCGAGATTCGAAGGAGTAAACAAGTTGACATAGAGAGTTTCATCATCGTGGAAGTAAATCGAGTCCATCAACTTGGTGTTGGTCTCGATACCAGATCCTTGACAACACCAGAACGAATCGTAGTCGGTACTCCATGTACCACCGCCCCACGCAGGGCCAACTCCACGACGACCGCCGGGGTTGAGGGGTGTAAAGTACGTGACGTGTCCATGATGATCCTCAGGGTTCTGCTGTCCCAAAAGATGGTTCATAAGAGCATTCTCGTAAAAGTCAAAGAATGAGGCGTCACTAGGATCCATGACCCAAAGCTCCCTCGTCAACTTGAGCATGTTGTAAGTGTTGCATGCCTCGCAAGTGTCATTATCGAGATACTCGGCGATGGCATCAGGCGCTCGGAAGTGCTCGGCTTGGCTGTTGCCACCGATGGCATAGGTGTGCTTGTGGACAGTCAAGTCCCAGGCGTTACGGCCGATATCAAGGTACTTCTGAAGACCAGAGACCTTGTATTCTCGGATGGCACCGATCCACTTGGGTACTTGGGTGTTGGCGTGCAGACCCGACAACTTGTCTTGGCCCTTCTCTAGAGGGTCAAAAATGGTGGCGTGATCGAAACGTTGAGCGACCTCGAGCCACTTCTCGTCTCCAGTGTAGTATGCAATGTCGGCCAGGACTTCGTTCATGCCGCCAAACTCAGTCTGCATCATGGTTTGCATCTGATCGTAGGTCAACTTCTTGGTGCGAGTATCGACCCAGCCAGCCAAAGCGAGCATGACGTCCTTGGCATCATCACTGCCAACATGACGATGCACATCGAGGAGCCCAGCAAGGGTCTTGTGAATGGCATAGTAAGGAACATTGCCATTGCTCAGAGTCCTTTTCTCAACGGCAGTGATCTCAGATTCGGGGAAACCAGAGAGGTATCCCTCGGTGAAACCGGCCTTCTCGTTGTTTGCCTGGCATTTGCCAAGTTCTTTCGCAAAGTAGGTGGCTCGGGACCCGCACTCCTCATTACGGAGGGTGGCGTAACATTGCGACCAGGCTGTGAGGAAATGTCCTTGGATGTGACTGCGGAAGGGAAAGTCGGGTGCATCCCAGCCTCCGTTCTTCTGGGCGCCTTGGGTATCAAGGCCATGGTTGTTACGGAAGACATAGAGTAGACGATCGGGATCAACGGAAAGAAGGTAGGTCAAGGTTCGGTTCTGGTTGTCCATCCAACGACTATCAGTGAGAGTCACCTCACTTAAGTCGAAGGCTTTGGCAGATACATCGACTGCTGCATGGACGCTGAGGGGAAGGATGGATGCCAAGCCCATATAAAGGGCAGCGGGTTTGATTAAGACCATGGTGAATAGATTGACAGATGCCCGTGGACCTGACAGATAAGATTAATCACAAATCAGCAGAAATAGGGCTTTAATAGCTCGCTGTCTACAGCTAAACAGTTCTCATCAGCGTCGTATTACACGGAGATCCATGTTACCCGCTGATGATCACGAGAGGTCGTATTGCCGGCCCACTCATAAACGTTAAAGACAGAAGACCTATTGGGGCGGCAATCATCTATGTTGCATTTGCAGATCTGGGGACTATGGAGGCATATAGTTGAAGCCTTGACCAAGTAAACCTGGCCAGGGACACGAGAGCTTCCACGAATCAGAGGATCCCATGTCGCCCGACTAGGAGTGCAATAAACATGCGCACCAATACACGCGTTATTTGCCAAAACCTTGCTAAGGAAATACTTCTTTGTGACAGCGCGGGGATGTTACTCTACTGAGGGGGGTTACATCATCGGAGGGTGAGGGGTTCGGGCTTTTAGACGCCGAAGATGAACTTGAAATACGGGGGAACGGACGAGTTAACGGTGATTAAACTGGTTAGTTGCTCGGAAATGGACGTCGGATATGCCAAGACGGAGCATTTTCCTGTCCTATCATCGGAGCCTACTTTTCCTAGATCAATCATCGGATGATACCCATCTTCCCCTCAAAAGGCGGGGTTACAATTGATTCATAATCCAGCCCAAATTGGAAGCTCTGTATTTCAACGTCAAGCACAAACACCATCAGTATACGCGTAATGCCGACCAAACCGTCTTTCGATTCTTTGCCGTTGAGAAAAGATGGCCCACACGGAAATGCCTGGGGTCTCTTTGGCGACAATGACGAGTGCGGAATGCTTAACCTGTTGACACCTGAGAAGACGGCAAAAGCAGCAGCAGAGATTCGAGATGGTGTGCGAGTTTCTACCGACTGGCCTCTGAATCGAATGTCGAGACCTTGCTTTGGCCGGGCACCTTTTGAGCATAATATTAAAAACAAGGCACCCCGCGCTGTCAATGATGACTCTTTGACGTTCAATACTCAGAGTAGCTCACAGTGGGATGGATTCCGTCATTATGCTTACCAGAAGGAGAAGTTGTACTTTAACGGAAAGACGATTGATGATATTCTCTCAACAACTGTTAACGGGACTCAAGGTACGAGAGTGAACAAATCTGAAAGAGACACTGGCTGATGAACTGTAGCCTGGGTCGAACGAGGCGGCATCGTCGGTCGCGGAGTTTTACTTGATTACGCAGCATGGGCAGATGCCAAAAACATCGATATCAAAGCTTTCGAAACAAACTCGATAACAATTTCAACCCTCAAAGAAATCGCGAGCAGCCAAGGCACAACCTTTGAAGAAGGCGACATCCTCTTTATCCGAACAGGATGGACGCGCGCATACGACAAGTTAACCGACGACGAATGCAAGACGCTAGCAGATTACAAAACACCGCCCGCCATCGGCATCGAGTCTTCGGAGGAGACACTGCGATGGTTATGGGATCAGTCCTTTGCGGCTGTGGCAGGTGATCATCCGTCTATGGAAGCATGGCCCTGTCAGAACGAGGACTTTTGGCTTCATGAGTGGCTTTTGGCTGGATGGGGGATGCCGATTGGGGAACTTTTTGATTTGGAACAGTTGAGTCTGGAGTGTAAGAAGCGTGGCCGATGGTCATTTTTCTTTTCTAGTATGCCGCTAAAGGTACGTGAGAATCATCCAGACAGTGAAAATAGTTGCTAATATTGGTCGACATAGGTGCCTGGAGGTGTTGCTAGCCCACCCAACGGAGTCGCAATCTTTTAAGTGGCGACTTGATAGGAGGGAAGGCGATGAAGCCATGTATAGGATTATAGAGAGCTTTTATGCTGATATTGTCTGTCAACGACTCAACTTTGGACCTCTGGTTATTCATACCTTAAATTCGACCGCCAGGTCTCAAGGTATTAGTGATCTACACAGTACCGAAGTACGACACATAAAACCTAGGATAATATGTTCAACCTACCTCTGTTCGCGTATGTCTAAGGTGGATTCAGAACAAAGAGATTCCAAGGTAGGGGCTGACATCCGGGCTTTGTCATGCCCGATTTCAGATCTGTACCTCGATTGAACATCCAATAGCGAATCGGCATAGTAGCATAAGAAATTTTACTCCTTTGTGCTCGTCTAACTTGGTGTTTGCTCGGCGAGAGCAGCAGACCCGACACCGACGGACGTCATCGACTCGACGAGTCCACGTTCCGAAAAGAGAAGGCCTATTCTACTAGGCACCCGGAAATCACTCCTGCTTAATGTCGGGTCAATGAAAGCAAATCTCGTAGTTTGGACAGGCTTTTCAGGCGAATGCCGTTATGGACTGCCTTAAAGGGAAGCAGGCAAAGGCTCTCATTAGAAATAAGTGAAGAGATCTAATCAGGCGAAGGCCTGAAAGGCATACAACCAATGATTGTAACCGTATCGATTGAGGGAATTTCGGATGAGGGAGTAAAACTGATGGGCAAAAAAAGAAAAATTGAGTCACCCGATCAGGGGGTCGAACCCTGAACCTTGGGCTTTTAAACACTATCCAAGATTGGTCATAACCTTAGACTGAAAATAAAAGGCCCACGCTCTGCCGATTGAGCTAATCGGGTAGTTTTCACAGCTTGTCTTTCATGGCTGAAAATGTCAGTTATATATTGATTGAACGCGTCACCATTCAAACCGTTTCCTCCATTCTCTCCACTCCAGCCTGCCTTGCTGACGATGCTTTCTTCCTACTTCCGTCGGCTCGAGAGAAGGTTTCATATTTCCAACAAGTTACCGTTATTTCACATGGACCGGGATTTAGGTATTAAGTGCTTGATCATGAAGATTTGGGCAATCCAATCCACCCTACAGGCTCTCTCCTCTGATGCCGATCCCATCCGGTGCAAACTCGGGGTGAGCGGCCTTTTAAATTTACACAACTCTACAAGTCGCTGTTGGAGAGGAATTGCTTCATTGGGTGGGAGTCAGCAGCGGAGCCCCATCCTTGCTTGAGCCAGAACCAACACAACAACGTGGTCAGAGCTTAAACTGCTGCCTACAAAGGCTGTTGGCTCGCTCACATTTTTCACAGTTTCATTTGTACATATTTGAAAGCTCACGTCTCCAGACACATGTCTAGTATTCAACCAATATCCATACCTCTAAGGGCGCTCCCAGCCTTCACGATGCCGCTCTGCAAGAGTTTGACACTCGCGCACACAAAGCCAAAAGATGAAGACTTCGAATCATGGCATCATTCTCTCAACCTGGAGAACGCAGCACAAGAAGTGCATCACGTCGTCATTCATTCGACACCAGAAGATGTCACAATGAGGCGAGACTACCAGGTCTGGCAACATTGGGAAGAGAAAGATGGCCAATATCCCGCCTTTCAAACGGCCATTAACCGCATCACTGAGCTCCCACATCTAGAAGCTCTGGAGCTTATATTTAGCGATCAATGTCACGGAGTCGCCGATCCATCTTTATTCTTGGATGATACCGAAGAGGCCGAATCGCGCATTAACACGCTCAAAGCCGTCTTTGGGGCTTTGAACAAGCGAGCCGCTGATCCTAAGAATTCCGTTATTCGATCTCTCACCATCGAGAACCTGCAGAATATCCCAATCCCGGATTTCATAAATTCGAATGCCTTTAAGAATGTCATGAAGGATGTTAATGAGCTGCACCTGTCCATAGCGACCGAGTATAACGAGCATGGCCCCGACCGCGACGTTTACAAAGACGAACGTCAAACTTTTGTAAGATTCCAGCACAAGTCCAGGTATAACCGTAGGTACTGACGAGTTCTAGGAGCCTTTCCTGCAGACAGAGATTCTCGCACCCATCGCTCAAAATCTCACAGCCCTCACCTTAAAGTTCGACCAAGAATGGGGTACTGCTCCAGGCCAGTTCGACGGTCGCAATCTTTTGTTCCCCAAGCTCGAATCTTTGACATTGGAAAACTTTATAATTGGGCACCACGATCACATGGACTGGGTCTACGCCCAAAAGACGCTGAAAAGCCTACACCTAAAGGACCTTCGCATCGTCTCGCACCTCCTCGTCGAGGAAGAGAAAATTGACAAATGGGACCTGCGAACAGACGACTGGAAGAGTTGGCCTCATGTTGCATTTGGTTACGAAGGCGAGAATGCTAGGGTCTTTACTTTTTCAGACACCTGGAAGACTATCTTTGACTCTATCTGTACCTGCCTCCCTAATCTTGTCGACTTTCGTCTCTACGACCACTCAATCGACAACGACCTCGAGTCTTTCAACAAGGGAGTTTCGCGCCAACGGTACATTGCGTTTATTGAATGGATGCTGCCGAGTCCGTGGATTGAGGCACAATGCAACGGCGAGTTGGATTTTGGAGAGGGTTGGCCTGAAGATCAATTGGATGATGAAAAAGAGGAACAGATGGCGGCTGAGGATGCCACGTTAAATCCAGCTAGGAAAAACGAAGAGGGTGACAAGAGGGCGTTGGATGAATTGCTCGAAGCCGTTAAACAGAGGCAGGGATAGACGTAACTGAGTGAACACTCAACCATGCCAAACGGAGCAGTTAGCTCACTGGATGGGTCTCAAAGATCACACAGGACTACCACTTATTGGATAAAGGCTCTATAGAAATATGTGGCGTGCAATTTCTGGGAACAAGATTTGGCTCGGGTAGTAATTCCCTAGCTCATGAAACGTTGGCAATGGAGATTGGCTTCAACCCGATTTCTTCAAGCTTCGCAAGAATACCCATCATGCCAACCCTGGGTTTTACAGCGTTGGGGTTTGATGCTATTGTGTGTTATCAGTGTGTTCTTTAATCTTGCGTACGACCAAGATCTCATTAAAAACAGCAATGTTAATCCTGAAGTCTACAAGGGGCTACGGCACCTGATAATAAAGAGGGAAGTGATTGAAACATCTCGCCATCAGCGCTCAATACGGTAAAACACCGTAATGATACACCACCACAAGAACACGGAAGAACATGGCCACAGAGATCATGGTAAACGTTTAGAGCCTCGTTAGTTACTCTAGGTACACATCTTCCCTTTCATAGTTCCCTCCGTTTACTGAATCAGTCTTCATCCCCTTGGACGTTGACACCAGAAAGCCCCTTCAGCTTCTCCACCGCCTCAGCAGTAAGAGGCCTGTAGCCTTCAGTCAGTCCACGACCTTGAACTAGGCAAGATGGAAAATCACTTACGGGGGCATGCCGATAGGAGGGAGTGACCTGGTTTCGATCCAGGCCTCCTGGCCAGTGTCTTGCTGGATGATTCTGCGAAGGGAAACACGTTAGACGAGTTGACGACGTTCTAGACCAAAACCTACTCCCTTAGTTGTTCCCTGCATTCCTCCCACTCCTCAATGCCATTGAAGGTGTAGCGAACTGTCTGTGGATTTGGTCAGACCCATTGTAAATAAATGTAAAGACGTTGATAACCTACCACGCGGTCGCCCATTTTGATAGTCAGTGGGGGGGGTTATGGAAGCGATCTTGTTCAGAATTGTGTTTGAAGGTTGGAATCATGTCAGGGCACTCTTCCCTCTTTATAGCCGTCTGTGATACAAATTTCTTAGTACGTGCAAGAGTTAATCTCGCAATGAGCCTCCTGTCTCGCTTACTACGCTTGGAAGCCTCTAAAACTTGTATGAGGTCAATGACCCAATCTCAAAGTCCATCACGTCAGCATGTCTTTCACGAGCTTTGTCTCACTTTCAGCTGCCGCAGATCTTTTAACACATTTGTCCTGGTCAGCATGGAGAGAAAGAGGGGAAGGTTTGGAAATTGCCGGAGTTACAGGCGGTCTCTCCCGCTCTTGGCCAACCCTTCAATATTTATCTTTACCCGATGAACGCCAAGAAGCATAATCAGCGATAAGAGAAAGATCGGCGGATTACGCGGGACGCCACGATACATTTGGGGTACGGTGGTCAGAATTCATTTTTATTACAATACACATGTCGCACATGTGTTTGGAAACATCAATACCCGAATGTAGTGACGTACTATCATCATCGGGATTCAGCGAAGGATGAAAGCCCGATAATCTTCGGGCGAGCTCAGTGATGATGGCCAACTGCGCGTATCCCTCACAGGTATCGTAGCCATCCCTTCTCTGTGCTCATTAACGCTTGTTAAAACATGACAACATTAAATTCCAATACCGGTATATCTACTTAGTAACTAAACTCCTGTCCAACTAACTTTTCACTTAGCTTCCAAATCATATCCGCGCTGACCTTGCTAGTAGCCCAAGGATACACCTCCTCCTTATAAGGATCAGCAACACGACAATCGTTAAGATATACCCCATTCTGCTCCGCAATAGTAGGGTCGAATGCAGCAGAGACATGAGTGGCGACCCCTTCATCCAGGTCCTTCAGCTTCATCTCATCCAAGCCCCACATGTACTTGGTCCCCATGGCAGCATCGACAGCTTGCATGTTCTTCGCCATGGCTTCAAAGTCATCGACATGTGCTGTGAGTTTCGTCGTCATGATGGCGCCTGGATGCATACTAAAGGCGGTCAGGCCCCTTGCCCCAAGCTTTTCGGCCAGCGAGAGTGCCATTAGACTGTTGGCCGTCTTGGATTGCCCATAAGCAGCCCGTGTCTCATATGTCTTGCCCTGGCTGAAATTGTAGTCTGTCCATCTGATGCTGATCACCCGGGGCTTATTGGCCTTCAGAAGTTTGCCCATGATAAGATTGGTGAACAGGAAGTGTCCGAGATGGTTCGCCTGAAGGTATTTCTCGAAGCCATCCTCGGTAAGACCATATGGAACAGTCATGATACCAGCATTGTTGACCAAAACGTTGATGCAGACCAAGACAGGAGAGTCTCGGCAGCTTGTCGTACATTTACGAATGAACCGAGATCAAGGTTCAAGGGCTTAACCTTGATCTCAGGGTGAGATGCATTGAGCTCGTCCACTAGACTCTGGAAATTGGAGGGGTTTCGATCTGCGAGAATGAACACCCCCGGCTTTGAGACAGCAACATGCTTTACAAAGCTTTTATCCAATTCCACACCGACGATGTAGTTGGCCTTATTTACTATGCGAACTCCGGTCCTCTAGACCCTCGAGGTAGCACACAAAAACTTTAAAGGGTGCCCCTGCCGGGGTCTGATGTACCTAATCAAGTATCCTTCGTTCATCAACATGAGTTACACTGTGGCCTCGTCACACTCCATGGAGTAGCGATTGGGTCGGCCACAGTAACTATCTCACTTAACCCCGACATCTTGCATACGTTGTTGTATAAAGAGGCTCCAGTAGTGCCTGTAGTAGGCCAAAGGTTGAGCGATGGACACGAGCTAATGCTGTTATAACGTCTCCTTTGGAAACAATGGCAGTAGAGCGACCGTTAGGACTACTTGTCCATGTTTACGTTCCCGACATAAGCATACTTCCATTTATGCCAAGTCAAGAGCCTTCAATGCTTTCTCTAACATCATTTCCATTGGCCTTTTGGGAATAGTATATCTGGAGCTAGGGGTGATAACATCCCGAGGTGTGGGGCATCAAGTTAGGAAATACGGATCAGGGGATAGTTAAACACCCGGGTCCGACTAATCGTTCCCGACCATCCAAGGCTAAAATGCCAGGCTGTCGAGAAATTGGGTTGAGTAATTTGAGCATCGTTTCCCAGACAGAACCTCAGGGACGAGCGTAGGGACGAGCGTAAGGGGAGTGTTAATTTTTGTAATGACAAGTCCCGAGTGAGCGTCAGGTACAACAGCAAAGGATACAGTTATTAATACATAAAAGCATTAAATCTGAGCTGGTGTCATGTTTCCTCTGGGGGTGTTGAGGGATCTGTACTACATCCACATTCTCCTCCGACAAGAAGACATGACTGCGGAGCAGCGAAAGGGTCCTGCCATCGTTCAGCTCTTCTCGACTCGATGAAACCGAAACGCGGCGATTGGGAATTTTATCGTCATGTTTATTCAGCAATTTTGCAGAGTTAACATTATTAGCTATTACTCTACCAACATCTTTTCACAGGCCGGCGCCAGTCCTACCCGTGCTCTCTTAGCATCATGGGGTTTTGGCATGCTCAACTTCCTATTCACTCTCCCAGCGATCAAGGCCATTGACTCGTTCGGTCGGAGAAAGTTGTTACCATGGACTTTTCCCCCGACGACACGCTTTCACCGCGTGACGGCTGGTGGTTTCTACATCACTGACGGTACAGTCAGGTTGGCCGTCGTTGCGGTTGGCATCTACCTATATGTCATCACCTACAGCCCAGGAGAAGGTCCCGTCCGTCCGTCTACTCGGCCGAGGCGTTCCCGCTCGCAACCCTAGATCTCGGGATGAGTTGGGCCGTGTTTATCTGCTGGTTCTTTAATTCGGTGATTGAACTGACCTTTCCCTCCATTCTTACTGCTTTTAAACCTCAGGGTACTTTCTTCTAGTATGCCAGTTAGAATGCTGTTTTGTTTGTCGTGATTTACTTCTTCTTGCCAGAGACTCGGTCTTTGACGCTTGGTAAGTCCATCTTCTGCAATTGTTTTCCGGGGCCTTCTAGACACCCATTGAATACCCAACTCTGCAGTGCGCTAACATCATTTGCAGAGGAGTTGGATCGAGTATTTGAAGTTCCCATGTGGACACACGCAAACATGGTGAGTGTCTTTTCCCTGCGGCTTTAATAAAACAGGAGCTGATCATCATCATCAACTTTTAGAAACTCCAGCAGTTGGTAAAGGTTGCGCGCTGGTAGAGTAACTGGGCGTGGTGAGAGGGCTTGGATGTTCAAGCTCTGTATTCTTTTCTAGCAGCTGATGCTTATTATTGTGAAAGTCGCTGCGTCTGTAGTCAATTCTTGTTCGTTACCTAGATTTCATTCAACAACGTATTCATCAAGTATCCATTTATAAGCTTCTAGGCCGTTGGCATCCAATGTCCCTGTGTTGTTGATAAACATGCTCCTTTGTCCTTTTGATGACCTCTTGTGTAGACCACAGGTCAGGTGACTTGACTCCTTTGTCGCATTGAAATCGATTGGCTTTCTATGACGTACTTGTGATACAACCAACCCGGCAACCACATGACATTCAAGGTTTCAAATTCCTCCTGCTGAGTGAAGAAGCAACCAAACTTACCGACCTCATGCGTGTCCTATTCGTCTCTCTCTTATCCTCAATCACTCCAAACATGTCAGGAACGGCACCCTCTGATCCCTCGCCGGGGAGCCATGCTAGGGGCGTGGAGCAGACACCATCAGATGCCAATCAGCATGGACAAGCCCAGTACGTGATCAACGCGTAGCGTCCCCACCCTAGAGCATGACGAACTCACGCGTAAGCAGAAACATCATCGATGAGACCAAGGATACATATGGACCGACAACCGTGGATGCGAGTATTGGTTATATGATCGATGCTGGTGATGGAGATGCTGGGCTCTCAAATCGTCTTGATGACATGGCAAAGCAGCCCAAGGTGAAAGGTGGAAGTGCTGGGACTGAACGGAAGGCTGCGACGCTGGAGAAGCGGGGCTTCAAGGCTGGAGAGAAGGCCGATCTTCACGACTTGGCACAACAGAAGCAACCATGAGTATTGGGCCATGGGGACTTGATTTAGAGCGAAGTAAGTAAATGAAAATACAAACTGATCAAATTATACTATAAATTTTATATATGAGCTTAGTTTTATAAATATATACCGTGAGTTTGCGGATTACACTGGAATGTTGGCAAAGGATAGTATTTGCTTTCTTCGACCACTGGCCTGTTCACATTTATTCTCTATTAAAGTCCCATCAATAGGTGGTACTTTATTTATGATTAGTATTTCACTTATGGTTTGGGTCAGTCACGCGCTCTGAATCCAAAACTGTGTCATCTTGATAGGCCTCGCGAAGGTGTCAAACTGAGATATAGGGTGAGTGAGAATGGTCCTCGAGACAACTCCGTCGACAGCCATCTCGAGTCGGGACGTGTATTTTTAGATTAGATGAGACGGAGTCCCCCAGGCAACGTCCAAGGCAAGGTGGAGCAGGTTTGTTATTATGAGTGTTCAAGACCCTCTTCACCCCGTGGGGGTTGACTAGTCATCTAGATGACAATCACTTTGACATCTCACTCCACGGCGCGCATCTTTCCCCCATACACAAGGTCCGGGGATGAGTGAGATCGTTTAGTGTACGAGACCCATACAGCGTGACGAATATCCGTTATAGGAATTCTGCAGTTAAGATGCCTCATCTGTATACAAGGCTTATGAGTGGCGAGAGAGAAAGTGTTCCCATCTTTTAACATTACAAACCCCTGCAACCCTGTTTATGCAGAATGGCGGAGGCCAGATTTTGTAAATGGGGCTCACGGGTAATACTCACCCGGCTGGCCCTGGATAAAATCGCTCAAGGTTCGGATCCGTCTTAATTTGAGTCAGTCAGCCAGCCATTGCCCTCAGCTGATGAACGTGTGGTGGTACATGCAGCTATAGCGTGCTTCTAGAAAAACAACCTGCAGAAACGGTTGGGGGAGAAGACATTCCATTCCGCAATCTGCCGCACTTCCGGCGAATGGGCGGACTCAAGACTTGGTCTTCTTCTTTCAGCCTCTTGGGAAAAAAATAAACTCTGGACTAAGCATGCCACCATCTCCACTAGACTCCGCCCAGAGTCCATAGACCGAGGCTCGCTTGACATGGCGCGTTTCTTGGCGTTTGGCGGTAAAGGAGTTCCGCTGCGGGTGCGGGGAAAGGGGGGAGAAGCTCCGGGCGGAAGTCCGTGACCGGCCTCCGCCCATGTCCTGAGCTGAGACCGCGTATGTTTTGTTTCATCCGGCATAGGAATTGGGAATATACGGAGAGGGGGCCTTTTACCTTGGTGATGCCTCGGGACGGACTTGAAGCAGTCTAATAGACGTAAAATAGCAGAAATACGACTAAATCGTATAGTAAGCCTTCTGTAAGCTCTTCTTGTTGATGGCGGGTTGTTGGCCGCATCAGCATCCGACTCTGCTTGAGGGTGCATCCTTTCTTGCTTGGCATATCCATATTGCAGACTTCATGCCCTTGAAGGTCTCATGCACTCTCCACTTGTTTCCCCCTCTTTCTCCACCGTCATGTCGTCTGTTGCAACTGTACTCCGTAGACGGACAACGAAATGAGATGGCTTGGAGACAGCATTTGCACTCAAGTGATTTATAGGGATTTAACTAGATTTTTATGTCCCATCACTCCCAGTACCTTCTAAGCCCTCTAATCATTGCTATGACGTTCATAAAAGACACCATCATCCTTCATTGTCGTGATCAACAAACAGTGGTAGCCAGCGTGAGCCTTTAGACTTGGCAATACAACTTGATGGCCTGATAGTACCTTGGCATACGTGTCGGCCCCATTTCTCGCCACCGGCGGTCTCATTTCTAATACCGCAAGCCTTGATTTTTGGAGATCTTTCTCCAATTATGGTCTTCCTCTCCCAGTCGCCAAGCGGCTACTCCCTGTTGGAGGCACCAGCACAAGGTCGCTTCGGAATCCTTGTCCTCGGGGAGTCCGGGCGCTTAGGGCGTCGTAAGATACCGCCCTTTTCTCGCTTCCGCTTTCCTTGGAGTCTCGCCATGGGACAACACCACCACGGTGAGAAAAGTTGTAGGTGCGCACCCGTACACAAGAGCCAAGCTGCTTGGCTGACGGAATGAATAGGACTACATCCCGGTTTCTTCCAGCTTAGAGTCGTGACACCATTTTTCTATGTGACGTGCACATTCTGATCTGTAACTGACTCTTTTACCCCGCAAGATGCCATCTCTTGGTGGTATCTTGGCAGGGGGTCTTCCCCATGGGCGCAAAAGAAGTCCTGTATCTCGAGTATTTTATATAATTAACTGCCGAGAGTAGGCGAGGAATAGCCGCCAACGGAGATATTCAACACCGCTAGCGTACGGCATAAACTCCCGTCCATATGAAAAGGGGCGCCTGGCAGCGGTGAGTGGACAGGCAGCCGCGAGTGAGCCAGGGGCTCTGGCCGCGAGCTGCTGGGGTAACAAAAAAAAAGAATTAATTCCCGCATTCTCCAAATATGCAACGAGGGATTTACAATCATGTGGGTGTCTAGACCGACTTGGTATGGTCTTAGAATCTGCCGAAGCCAACCTCCGAGAAAGAGGAATAGGAAAAAGCCACCGTTCGATACAACCACAAGAGTTGGAGTTGTGGCCGCCTCGTCAGTGAGATGACATGCTTCCCCGCTTATCTGTGCAAATTTTTGGCTTTCTCCTTGGCTTTGTCTTGGCCTCCACCTCTAGAACCCCTTGGCAGTTTCCATCGTGGGGTAACAAACACGAGACGTGAGTCGTACGTAGTACGCCAAGTGCACCATGTTCCGGATCCGCAGACCGACCCCGTGCTGAGATTGCGGAGAAGACTTTGTCCTTCCCCCTCATATTGGTTGGATCTTGGGGTTGCCTCTTGTTCTCTCTTCTTGGCTATACCTTGGCTTAAGGCCAAGAATCTTACCACCTTCCGTCATGGGGCAAGGAGCGACAGATCCTCCTCCCTCTCGCTTATGCTCGAG
>JABEEN010000839.1:0-40374 GCA_013363205.1 Fusarium tuaranense | reverse complement strand
TTTTTTTTTTCTTTCTTATTTCTTTAACCAGCTGCTCGGGTAACCTGATTGCGTATGTGTACTTGCAAAAGAAGGCTTTCCCATCTGATCTGTTCTCGTCTGTTAACAGTACAGTACAGCACTGGGGTAAGGTTCCCTCCCTCTCGCCCACCTCCACTTTCAAGACCTGTCCATCTCCCAATCATCCTCCATCATTCACCCCCTGTCAAGAGGGCCCTACTGTACCAACCCCGGTCGCCGTCCCCGGTCTCCATCCTGTCGAAATACCGCCGCCACTGCTGTTTGTCGCGACCATCGAATCGCCGTCGCCAAGCCGCATGGTAAATGAACTCGACTCGCCAACCTCCAATTCTTTCCCAAGTTCTTTTTCCTTCCCCTGTCCTGCCATCTCTTCTTCCCGTCCTGTCAGTTCTTCTTCTTCTTTACTTCTGTCGCACAAAACGCCATTATATCCAAACTGCCCGCCTTGGCTCCCCAGCTGACATCGGTTCCCGAGACGAAAAAGAAAGAACCCTACCCATCCTTCGCCCTCCCTTACAGAGCCTCCGGGGCCCCCCTCTTCTACCACTCAAGGACGAGCACCAACCTCTGGAGCAATAATAGCTGGGAGCGCCCATTAGCTGCAAGGCAAGACAAGCAAGCAAAGATATTGGTAGGAGGAATAAGGGGATATTTTCAACAATCAGCCATCGCCAATAACCTCCTCCCCCCTTTCGTAGGCGATCGAATAGGCACAAACAAGACCAGTGGCAACTACCGCTATACGCGCGCGACCGTAAAAGGGCCTTAAGTCGCTCTTGTTTCCCTCGGACTCGCCTTGCCTTTCTCCCCCTCCCCACACACAAAGCAATACAGGACTTTTGGATTGACCTCGAGCTGCCTGTTTGTCTCAGTCTCAGGTCTCAGCCTTTTTTTTCTGTCTTCGTCACATCCATCGCCCTCGTGCAGCTGAACAGGGCAAGTAAACAAGGAGCCAGCAGGCGAGCAAAGGAGAGACAAGACAAACCCCCGGGTGTTTTTTCTTTGCGTCGAGTTTAAGCTTCGACTTGTGTGTCCGGCTATCGCCGCATCCTTGGCTTTTGCTTTGATTCCATCCCTCTTCTCCCTTTTCCTTCTTGGACTCGAACTCGAACTCGAATCGCTCTTCTTTTTTGCTTTCGCCTCCAATTCCTCCCTGACGGTCCAGTCCTCGAAAAGAATATCTTGGTCCCATCCCACGCATATTTCCCCCTCTGTTCATCATTTTGTTAAACCCCCCTCCTCCTTCTCCCTCTCAATGTTCACCCAACCGGTCGTCTCGCCGCCGGCTGTAGCGCCGCCACAGTCATCGTCGACGTCAACTTCGCGGCCAAGCCGACTGAGAGGCCTTAGCTATCTGCGCAACTATACACAGAACCATTTACTCTCGCGCGACAGCAGCAGCCATCACGGCGGCGCAAACGGAAGCGGAACAGGAACAGGCTCTGGAACTGGCAGCCCAGGCGCAAGTGGGAGCACGTCCCCTAATCGACACGGCTCTAGCCTCACGCGATCCCTCAGCCATTCGCCTACCACTACGAGTGGACCACCCGCCGGAGCCCAGAACGCCAATAATACCAACCACTTGACCCTCGTCAGTTCGACCCCCGATCCCGTGAGGATTTTGACCACCACAACCTCGCTGCCTGTTGCTGCTACTTCTGCCTCGCCTTCGGTCCCTGCTACTTCAGGAGGAGCACCCACTTCTACTCCCGCTCCCGCTTCCGCTTCCACGCAGCAACCCGAGTCCCACGACCCCACCAACAACACCACCACTGTTGCAGATTCCTCCTCACCCGCAGACATCGCGACATCTTCTGCCCCCGAATCCGCTCAAGACCAGTCCGCCATGACGAGATCTCGAACTGCCACCGGCGCCGATACTGGCTCTGCAACCCCTGAAAATGCTCCATCAATCCGATTCTGTGCCTACTTCGATCCTCGATCCACCCGCCCGTCGCTCACCTTCCCCCCGATCTCCAGGACTCTGCCCACGGGCTCAGAGAGAATCCGTGTCGGCCGTTACTCGGAGCGTGATAGCCACTCCATGTCCAACATGCCCGGAAACCAGCCGTCGGCCGCCCCAGTTGGCTTTAAGAGCAAGGTCGTCAGCCGACGCCACTGCGAGTTTTGGTACGAGGATGGCAAATGGTACATCAAAGATGTCAAGAGTTCCTCGGGAACCTTTTTGAACCACATCCGCCTAAGCCCACCTTCCCAGGAGAGCAAGGCTTTCCCAGTTAATGACGGCGATATTGTGCAACTGGGAATTGACTTTAAGGGTGGTGAGGAAATGATCTTTCGATGCGTTAAGATGCGGTTGGAGCTCAACCGGGGATGGCAAAACAAGCTCAACTCTTTCAAGTATGTTTTTTATCCAGCTGATCTCGCTGATTTTCATATGCTGACATTTTCAACAGTATGGCGGCCCATAAGCGGTTGCAAACAATGGCTACAAGCGGCGGAGCGGCTGGTTCTAACTCTCAAGATTGCTCCATCTGCTTGAGCTCTATCGCAGTGAGTTTCGAATTCTCGTATTTTCTCCTAAGCATGCTGACTGATAATTTTGTAGCCATGCCAATCCTTGTTTGTGGCGCCCTGCTCTCACACCTGGCATTTCAAGTGTGTGAGATCACTTCTTACATCACCACAGTATCCCATCTTTCTCTGCCCCAACTGTCGCGCCGGTGCCGATCTGGAAGCGGACGTGGATGAGCTGGCTGAAGAGTGGGAACAGATGAAAGAGGAGGCGGAAGCTGAAGCGGCTACACCAGCCAAGGCGGATACAGAGTCCGAGACAGAACAGGCACCCCCCGTTGCTACACCGGGAAGGTCGACACCAGAACGGTCCAACACGTGTGACAGCGACCTGATGGACGTTACTGTTAACATAACCCCTGAGACACCTCAGCGACACGAAGTCTCTCATACCGTTTCCGAACCCCTACCCATTAGGAATGCAGCGTCGGGTGCGGGTCGTTCTGGACAGATACGGGATAGCCGAACACCATCACCGCCTGGGATGACCAACGGCGCCGAGGGTCCGATTACGCCTAGAAACAATGTTGGACCCTGGGTATTTGACGGAAGTGCCGGCCGGGCTGCGGCACCAACATCAGCCGAGATGACAAGTATAGACGCGGCTGCAGAAGTGGACTTGAGCGCAGATGACAAAGACTCGAAC
Organism: Fusarium tuaranense; assembly: GCA_013363205.1. Classification (NCBI taxonomy): domain Eukaryota; kingdom Fungi; phylum Ascomycota; class Sordariomycetes; order Hypocreales; family Nectriaceae; genus Fusarium; species Fusarium tuaranense. The sequence continues at coordinate 37,172 of JABEEN010000839.1, read as the reverse complement.
TCAAGATGAGAAAGCCTACATCGACGCCCGGAGTTTTAAAGAATGCCGTATAGACAGACGACCCCAGATGGTACCCCTTCCTCCCCTATTCATACCTGGCGCCCACGATCTTGATCTACAGATACAGAGCGGCGTTCCTTTCGTTTTCCCCTGGCTATCGCGTTACAGCACAGGCGTTGGAGGAGTTTTACAATCACTACTACTACTAGCTGCTGTCGGGAGACCGCAGCAGCTCTGCAAAGTCATTTTGCACATTTGGCGGCACAGCGATGCTATTTCTTCTGTTGAGCGAACAAAGCAAACTTGCGAGAGAACTAGATGCGAGAGAGCATATATATACTGCATGAAAAGGTTGGATTCAAGGACAGCCAAGACTTGGGCCCATGAGTAGGAGTTAATGGAATAGAACAAATTACAATATGCTTACTGTGATACCTGAGGTGATTCATAAAATAGTTTGTCGTGATGCTCTTAAAATGGCACATCTTATAAGAAGCCTCATCACGAACTGTGGTCTGTTGCCTCACCACGAAGTAGACTTGCATTTCCAATCATGATCCACCACCTCATGCTCGAACTGGCGGCATGATAAAAAACATTATGTCATCATATGCCATTGATTCTCTTTCCGGGCATCGGCACCGAGATGATCCGGCCTATCGCCGAGTGCGGGCGGACTTGCCGGGGGTGTGGCTAAATTTCCACAGGGCCTTGGTCGCAAACTCGGCTCAAGAGCATTTGCATTTTGCGTGGCTGGACAAGGAGGGCAAATCTATTTGAATTTTTGCCAGCAAGCGCAAAAACGACATAATGCTTCGACAATTTAGCTCGCGCCTGCCGGCAAGGGCTCGGGCCTCTTGCTCGAGAGCCCTGGGTCAGGCATCCAGGTTCTCGTTGGTTCCTAGACGGTCTATGGCTACCGTCAAGGTGGAGGGTATTCCCAAGGTATGAAGCGGATATATATATATTCTTTTTTTTCTTTGACTTTTGCTCATGTATACAGGAACCTACAGAACTTGACCAAATCACTACTCTACCCAATGGCCTCCGAGTCGCTTCGGAAGCCCTCCCCGGATCCTTCGCTGGAGTCGGCGTCTACATCGAAGGAGGCTCCCGGTTCGAGAATGACTCCCTCCGCGGCGTATCCCACATCATGGACCGCCTCGCCTTCAAGTCGACGTCTAAGCGATCCGCCGACGAGATGCTCGAGCAGGTCGAGGCCCTCGGCGGAAACATCCAGTGCGCCTCTTCTCGCGAGAGCATGATGTACCAGGCCGCCACCTTCAACAACGCCGTGCCACCTACCGTCGAGCTTCTCGCCGAGACGATCCGCGATCCCAAGATTACCGACTCGGAGGTTGCCGAGCAGATCGAGACGGCGCGGTATGAGATCCGTGAGATCTGGAGTAAACCCGAGCTCATCCTTCCTGAGCTTGTGCACACGGCTGCGTTTAAGGATAATACGCTTGGAAACCCTCTGCTGTGCCCAGAGGAGCGACTCGCTACCATTGACAGAAATACTGTCATGACGTACCGGAATCTGTTTTATCAGCCTGAGCGCATTGTTGTGGCTTTTGCTGGTGTTGAGCATGGCGAGGCTGTTAGGTTGACGGAAAAGTTCTTTGGAGATATGAAGAAGAATGAGCAGCCGGTGTTGGAATCTACAGGCTCTGAGACGAGTGAGAGTGAGCTATCAGATAGCGAGGCCAGCTCAGCGTCACCTGCTTCCTCTGCTTCCTCATCACCACAGTCATCACCTCACCTCCTCTCCCGAATCCCCTTCTTCAAGAACATCTCCACATCGGCACCTCAGCAAGCCACCGTCAACAACACTCCCCCCTCTCAAGCCGATATCCGACGACCAGCACACTACACAGGCGGTTTCCTCTCTCTTCCTCCTCAACCTCCCACTCTAGGCGGGCTACCGACCTTTACACACATCCACCTCGCTTTTGAGGGTCTCCCCGTAGCTTCGGATGATATCTACGCTCTGGCTACACTTCAGACTCTTCTTGGTGGAGGTGGCTCTTTCTCTGCCGGTGGACCCGGAAAGGGCATGTATTCGCGGCTTTATACCAATGTGCTCAACCAGCACGGTTGGGTTGAGTCGTGTGTTGCCTTTAACCACTCTTACACCGACTCTGGTCTCTTTGGTATCTCAGCTAGCTGCATTCCCGGCCGGACCGCAGCTATGCTTGACGTCATGTGTCAGGAGCTCCGGGCGTTGACCCTCACCACGGGCTTCTCGCGCCTCCAGGATATCGAGGTGGCCCGAGCCAAGAACCAGCTCCGCTCCAGCCTTCTCATGAACCTCGAGAGCCGTATGGTGGAGCTCGAGGATCTCGGTCGCTCTATCCAGGTCCACGGCCGCAAGATTCCCGTCAGGGATATGTGCCGTCGCATCGAGAACCTGACCGTCAATGACCTCCGCCGCGTCGCAAGCATGATTGTCGGCGGAAAGGTCAAGAACCCCGGCGGCGGTAGCGGTGCTCCCACCGTTGTGCTGCAAGAGGCTCAGGCATATGGCGTGAGCAACCATACCATGACATGGGATCAGATCCAGGACCGGATCGAGAGCTGGAAGCTGGGTAGCTCCTCTTAGGGAGTTTCGAGGCTTTGTGATTCAAGTGTGAATCCACGAGTACGATGTCACGTCTGAGTCTGTATGCTATCTCACGATGATGAAATGGGGGGGTGTATAATAGAGGGTTTTGTACAGCATATACCGGATTGTGTGTGGACTGCAGCGGACATATAGGAGGGAGCATCATTCGCGAGTAAAGGAAGCCATATGTACCAACACCGCTGGCAGAGATGAATCTAAACCAGCATGATTTCTCTACTAGACTCAAATCAATATATATCAGTAAAAACGAGGATGATGTTGAAAATCGATAATAAATGTATATTGCGCTTTAACGTCGTAATCGCTAAACTCCGAAATACCAACCGACGTCCCAATCTATCTTTGTCTTTACCTTTCCATTCCGTGTTCCGTGTTCCGTGTTGAGTTAGGTAGGTAGATCTGAGTTCAGTAATGCCCAAGTTTCTCCGTCGTGTTGAACATAGCAAATTCGCCGTTCCTGGATTTTTCCCAATAGTTGCATCGTCATAGTTTAGATCTCACAGCCTCTAGTCGATACTTGACATCCTTGAGGGCTTTGTTGGTAGGTTTCCAATCATCAAATTGCTTGAGCAGCACGTCTGCTTCATTGCTCAGTTCTGTCCGGACAAAGTCCTCCTCGAGCAAACCGCGCATGATCCATGGTAGGACGTATGGGTTTGCAGACGTGAGAGGACCTTGACGTGCGCTCACGGTGCATGGTGGCGGTACAGGACCAGTAGAGGCTGTCTCAAGAGCATGAGAGACGGCAAGATCATAGACGGCGTCGTCATAGTAGAGACGGGAGTGACCAGCACCGGAGTAGAGTGAACCAGCGAGGGGGATAGAAAGTTCACGGATCAGACCATGATCTGAGACGCCAAGATTACGGAGTTTGAGAGCAAAGCCAACGAGGTGGGCGATAAAGTCAGGTGCATGAACCCGCCCGTCGATGAAGACTGCTCGATAGATGTAAGGATGATTGGCAGGAGAGTATACGGCGGACTATAAAGGGTTAACTTATGAGCTTGGAATACAAAAAGAATTATAACTTACCTCCATCGGAACAAGCTGATCATCGATGCTGCCGATGAATGTAATGCGAGCGCCGTAGTCTACAACACGTTTAAGAGCATTCTCAAACCGCTTCGAGTTGTCACTCTCTGGGTTACCAAACTCCCACAACTCGGCAGCAGAGCCCATGAGAAGACCGGACTTGTAGTCTGGGAAAGGACCCAATGCGACACCAGCCATGGCACACACGCCGACCTTGGCATTGGTGATCACACCGAGGTCAATTAGCTTCTCAAGCAGCATAATGCTTACCGGAACTCCCTGTGAGTGACAGGCGATCAAGACAAGATCAGCACTGCGGATGTGGTCGATCCAGTTAAGCATGAGTTTCCAAAGGTTGTCCACCCGATCTCTGATCTTGCCTTCACCTTCGAGAGCAACCTTCTCGATCTCACAATCCCCACATCCATGAGCTTCAGCCCACCGCCGGATCGCTTCAGCGCCAAGACCTGCAAAACGAAGTGACGTGCCGGTGGGCTGCCCAATCATCGGACGGAGATACGTGGCAGGGAAGAGGCCATGCACACCGATCGCGATAGCCTTGTGGATCTTGGGAGGGTCTCGGATGCGGAAGACGTGGTTGGCGGGAGCTTGCTGGGTGCGAAGGAGGAATTGGGTGAGTTGCTTCAAGATGGAAGGATTCTCCTTCATCTGGTAAGTGCTGGAGAAAGATGGGAGGAGGAGGTTATTCGTCAGCTTGACGGATGCTTCTGACTCGGCGATGGATTGACCAGAGGAGGTCACTTTGGTCGGTGTTGCACTGGGTTTGTCCATATCGTGTAGCTGGGGCGTCGCGCTCCTTGGAGTTGAAGCACCAGAGAGTGATGGCGAGGGAGGATCAAGATCCATCGACTGTGGCCGACCTCGCTTGTTCTTCCGCCAACCTGATTTAACTTCTTTTACTTTTGGGGCGATCTTCGCAGGTTCCTTTGTTGGCGATACATCGCATTCGGCCATTGGCCTGGGGTGGGCCTCTGAACCTTCACCCATCACGGCCATCTCTCCAGCTTCTGGCGATGTTGGTTTCTGTGGTGACTTTGGTGATTCTTTGGACCAGAATGCCCATGTTGAGCCTGCCTTGGGAGGAGGCTCATGTTGATGCGGAGGAGCAGGAGGCGCATCTGTCATGGCTACATCTTCCGAAACGGCCTCCGGCACTGGCTCCGGTTGAACATCAGGCTTATCATCTGTAGCTTTAAGTGGCTCAGCGGAAGTATACCAAAAGCCAAACCATGAGGCAGATGGAACTTTTTGGGCACTTGGTGGTGATGCGACCTCCGGAGGCGCTGTCTGTGCTGGTGGAGTTACTGGTCGAGCTTCCTCGGCTTCCTTTGTAGGCTCAGGGTCAGTCGCAGGAACTATAGCCTCGTCAGGCTTCGAAATGGTCTGGGTTTCCGTAAATGGTGTCCTCGACCACCAACCAAGCCAACCGGATGAAGTTGTCGGCCGTTGGGGTGATAACTGTGATGAAGGATCGTCCGGTCCTGGCTGAGGTTGAGGTTCGGCTTCCCTTTCAACTGTCTCGGCACTGGGCTCAGGTGCCTTGGGTGTTTCTGGCCTATCTAGGACCTTTGGTGGTTTTGTAGGAGGAGTTTCGGCTTCTGGGGTTTGTTTAGGGGGCTCGGTCGGCGCGCTCTCTTCCGTCATCGTCACGTCGGATTTGTTCTCGGGGATCTTTGGCATCGCTTTGATGGTGCCAGCCGTGCTTCGCACGCTTGATGTATCGTCGTTCTGCTTTAGATCAAATCGGCTGAGATCGGGGGTTTTGTTCGATTTGACTGTTCCTCCAAAGATGTTCTCCTTTGCTACCGAGGTAGATGCTGAAGCCTTGGGAGCCCTGGGCCAGGACCCGTACCAGCTCTTTGATTTCCGGACCTATACCTTGTTATTAGGCTACGAACATTAATAAACCAGCCGATAAACGCAAGACACACCTCTTTGCTCTTCTTCTGACCGGACGCGACAGCGTCACCCGCAGTCTGCTGTCGTGTTGGTGGCATTGGGCTGTTGCTGGGTGTATCCGATGCCGATGGCGCCTCTGAAGCCTGTGATTGTGACGTAGCGCTCGCTATCGACGACGCGCTGACCGGGGTTATAGAGTCGGTTTTCTGGGCTGCTTCCGCCGGGTTAGGACGGGCCCTCTTTCGGGGAAGCATTTTAAGCTGTGGTGATGTGTGAGGAAGCACATCAACTTGAAAAAGTTGCAAGATGCAGGTTCATATTACGTGTTTTGAAAGTTGTTGAGAAGTAGGTTCTTGTGTTAATAGACGTGCCTGGAGTTGTTGTAGGTACCTTATCGGTCGCCCCTCGCCCCGCAATTTCCAGAAGCGTCACCAGGTACAGTGTACATGACTACTGCGTGCAGGTGGAGTTGGCAGTCCAACATACGACTGAGACATCAACACCCACAACTTTCGGCGCTGGGGTGATATATATAGAAAAAAACTGAAGAGAACGGAATTTTAAAGTGAAGAACGCCTTTGATTCCTCATGAAGGATTTTTGAAATATTTTCTGAAACCGCAATCGCGTTGTACGTGAGTACTTCGCCTGCCACCTGCCTCTGGATGCGCGTGAGCATGTCTACTGCCTCCGGAAAAACGTCTCCCCGAGCCCCCACCGTTATCAGCTTATCGGACTGGCAAAGGAAAAAAAATCCAGACTCGAATTTCAGGTAGGTACTAAACGACTGCGAAGAGTGAGCAGTCGGTGTTGCGCCAGCACCTTTCACAATGAGCACCCTCAAGCGAAAGGATGCCCCTGGTGGCAATCCTCCTGCCAAATCAGCAAAGAACACAAAGGAAGCGAGACCTTCAAAAAACGAAGGCGGAAAGGATGCGAAATCCACCAGCAAGAAGTCCAAGAAGACCGATGAGGCTCCTGCTAAGGGCCCCGTCGTGTCGCTCTTGAAGGAGGAGGAGCCAATGTTCCCTCGAGGTGGCGGCAATGTCCTTACACCTCTGGAACAGAAGCAAATTCAGCTTGAAGCCAAGGCTGACGCTATGCGCGACGAAGAGTTCAACACTAGCGGCAAGGCGCTCAAGAAGAAGAAGCGGAAGACGGCGCTGAAGAGCGACAAGAAGACAGACAAGAAGAAGGAAGAGGAGGAAGACACTGTCAAGGTGGAGAGCTTAAGCTTCAAGGTAGGCTATGGGTTCTAGAACAATGCCGTTCTTAAACTAACATTGGATACAGAGGCTGGTCAAGGGCTCTCTCGTCCTCGGACAAGTCACGAAGATCAACAACCTCGATATCGAAGTCGCACTGCCGAACAACCTTACTGGTCACGTCTCTATTGTCGCCATCTCCGAACAACTGACGGAGCGCCTTGAGAAGGATGCTGAGGTGAAGGACGAGGACGAGGACGACAAGGATGAGGATAGCGAAGGGATTGACCTCGAGACCATTTTCTCTATTGGACAATACGTGAGGGCCTATGTGGTGTCTACTGTGGACGAATCCGGCACCGGCAAGAGCAAGCGACGCATCGAACTCTCGCTACGACCCAACGAGGCCAACACAGGACTGGAGAAGGACGATGTTGTCGTCAACAGCACCGTTGTGGCATCAATTGTCAGCGTCCAGGACCGCGGTTTCGTCATGGATACGGGTATTTCTGGCCTGGGTGCTTTCTTGTCCCGAAGCGAAATCGCTTCGAGCTTCGATGAGCAGAGACTGCAGCCAGGTGCTGTCTTCCTGTGCCAGGTCATCAGCAAGGGCGCCAATGGCAAGATTGCGCAGCTGTCTCTTCAGCAGAAGAAGCTGGGCAACCCCAAGAACGTCCCCGCCGACGCCACTACTATTAACACTTTCCTCCCTGGTACTATCGCCGACGTTCTCGTGTCCAACACTGACCGACGAGGCTTCGCTGGCAAGATCATGGGTCATCTCGATGTTACCGCCGACCTTATTCACTCTGGTGTCGGCCCTGCTGGTGTGAGCTTGGAATCGACCTACAAGATTGGTTCCAGAGTCAAAGCAAGGATTATCTGCAATTTCCCGGCGGCCAAGGAGCCCAAGCTGGGTATTTCTCTGCTCCCTCACATTACATCTCTCGAGCAGAAGCGACCTACCAAGACGACCGACGCCAAGAAGCTTCCTACGACAGTCCTCCCCATCTCATCTCTGGTCGAGAAGTGCACAGTCCGCCATGTCGAAGGTGAGATCGGTCTTTTCGTCGACATTGGTATTCCAGGCCTGAGCGGATTTGTCCATATTTCGAGAGTTAAGGACGGCAAGGTGGAAGCGTTGTACGAATCAAGTGGTCCCTACAAGGTTGGCTCTGAGCACAAGGGTCGAGTTGTTGGCTACAACCAAATTGATGGCCTCTTCCAAATATCTTTCGAGAAGTCGGTGCTAGAGCAACAGTACCTGAGGCTTGAGGATGTCCCGATCGGTGCTGTCGTTACTGGCGAAGTCGAGAGGGTTATCGTTGATGAGAAGGGAGTTAGCGGGCTGATTCTTAAGATTGCGGAGGGCATTACTGGCCTCGTCCCTGAGCAGCACCTTTCTGACATCAAGTTGCAAAACCCTGAGAAGAAGTTCCGCCCAGGCATGAAGATCAAGGCTCGAGTTCTGTCAACCAACTTGGCCAAGAACCAAATGCGACTCACCTTGAAGAAGACCCTGGTCAACTCGGAAGCCCCCATCATCAAGTCATATGAGGATGCCAGCGTTGGAATGCAGGTTCCTGGTACCATTGTCAAGATTCAGTCCTCTGGTGCGCAGATTCAGTTCTTCGGCCCTGTCAGGGGCTTCCTGCCCATCTCTGAGATGAGCGAGGCCTACATCAAGGATCCTCATGAGCACTTCCGCGTTGGCCAAGTTGTCAGCGTTCACGTCCTGGATGTTGAGCCTGAGTCGCAAAAGCTTATTGTGTCTTGCAAGGACCCTTCTGCCTTTGGCCTGGACAAGCAAAACGCCCTCAAGAAGCTCCAGGTGGGCGGTATTGTGTCGGGCAAGGTTGCTCAAAAGACCGAGGATCAGATCTTCGTCGAGCTTGATGATGCCCAGCTGAAGGCTATCCTCCCTGTTGGACAACTTACCGACAAGTCAGCATCAAAGAACCAATATGCTTGGAAGCGCATCTCTGCTGGTCAGACTATCTCCAGCTTGATGGTCCTGGAGAAGAACGAGAAGCGACGTGTGCTTATCCTGACCCAGAAGCCAAGCCTCATCAAGGCGTCTGAGAACCGATCCCTTCTTAAGACTTTTGAGGACGCCAAGGAAGGCAAGGTGGTCTCCGGCTTTGTGCAAAACATTACTCTTACTGCAGTCTTTGTGCAATTCGCCGGTGGTGTCAGGGCACTGCTCCCCAAGTCCCGACTCCCTGCTGATGTCCAGGAGCAGCCCGACTTTGGTATGCACAAGCTCCAGTCTATCGAGGTCAAGATTGTCTCTGTGATCCCCGACCATCGCCGCATTGTGGTTGCCCCAGCCGACTTTGACGAGGAGGACGTGGTAAAGAAGGAGAAGACTACCGATGCGGCTTCTGCCCCTTCGGATAACCTCGAATTTGGAACCGTGACCAAGGCTAAGATCACCTCTGTCAAGGATACGCAGCTTAATGTGCAACTGGTCGGCAACGACGTCCAAGGTCGAATCGACGTTTCTCAAGTCTTTGACACGTTTGAGGACATCCCTGACCCCAAGGATCCCCTTGACAAGTTCCACAAGAGGCAAACGATCACTGTCCGAGTGACGGGAGTGCACAACGCCAAGGACCACCGATTCCTGCCTTTCTCGCACCGATCCGCTCACTCTGTGGTTGAACTGACTGCCAAGCCTAACGACATTAAGACGGATTCCCTGGAGCCCCTTCAGCTTAGCAAGCTCAAGGTTGGTGACACTCACGTTGCCTATGTCAACAACACTAGCCCTCAATACCTTTGGGTCAACCTTTCGCCTTCGGTCCGTGGCCGCATCTCGGCCATGGAGGCGTCGGATGACCTGTCCCAGCTCAACGACCTGGAGGCCAACTTCCCCGTTGGATCGGCCGTGAAGGTTAGAGTGATTTCTGTTGATCCCAACAACAACAAACTCGACCTTTCAGCTCGCTCGTCCAGCTCGTCTGAGGCTGTCAGCTGGAGTGTTCTGAAGCAGAACATGGTTCTCCCTGGACGAATTACCAAGGTGAACGAGCGCCAGATTCTGGTCAAGCTTAGCGAGCTTGTGTCTGGTGCCGTGCATCTCCCTGATATGGCCGACAACTTTGACGATGTCAATACCCTCAAGCACAACAAGGGTGACCTCGTCCGTGTCTCTATCGTAGAGCTGGACACAAGCAACAAGAAGATCCGATTGTCTATCCGTCCTTCACGCATCATGAGCTCTACGTTGACAGTTAAGGATAAGGAAATCAGCAACATTTCTCACGTAAACCCTGGTGATCTTGTTCGAGGCTTTGTCAAGAATGTCTCGGATAAGGGACTGTTCATTCTCCTTGGTGGACAGGTTACTGGTCTTGTCAAGATCTCAAACCTGTCTGACCGATATTTGAAGGACTGGAAGGATAACTTCCAGGTTGACCAGCTTGTCAAGGCTCGCGTTATCGCTGTTGACAGGGAGGCTAAGCGTGTTGAGCTGAGCTTGAAGTCTTCTATTGTTGACCAAGACTACACCCCTCCTCTGACTTTTAACGACGTCAAAGAGGGTCAGGTTGTGACAGGCAAGGTTCGAAAGGTGGAGGACTTTGGTGCTTTTATCCTGATTGACAACTCTGATAATATCAGCGGCCTTTGCCATCGTAGTCAGATGGCCGAGAAGCCTGTGGCTGATGCCACCAAGCTCTACAAGGAGGGTGATGCCGTCAAGGCTCGCATTCTGGAGATTGATACCAAGAAAAGGCGAATCTCATTCGGCTTGAAGCCATCGCTCTTTGAGGATGAGGACACTGACATGGACGACTCCGACGAGGGCGCTGACCTTGATGCCGAGGACAGTGATGAGGATGTTGAGATGGGCGAGGGTGGTGTTGAGATTATCGGCGCAGACGCTGATGACTCGGAAGAGGATGACGATGAGGACGATGATGATGATGAGGCGGACAGTGATGATGACGAAGAAGAGGAGGATGAGGATGAAGAGATGGAGGATAAGCCGGCCAAGAAGGGCAAGGGTCTTGGAGCAGGCAAGAAGTCGGAATGGTCGACTGATCCCTTTGACGAGGCCGAGTCTGATTCTGAGGAACAATCAAAAGACGAAGAGAAGTCAAAGAAGAAGAAGAAGCGAAGCCGGGACGAAATCCAGGTAGACCGAACCGCCGAGCTCGACGCCAACGGCCCCCAAACCTCAAGCGACTACGAGCGACTGCTGCTCGGTCAGCCCGACTCTTCTGAGCTCTGGATCGCCTACATGGCCTTCCAAATGCAAGTCTCAGAGCTTTCCAAGGCCCGCGAGGTGGCCGAGCGTGCCATCAAGTCCATCAACATCCGGGAGGAGACTGAGAAGCTCAACGTCTGGGTTGCATACCTCAACTTGGAGGTTGCGTACGGTAGCAAGTCGACTGTGGAGGAGGTGTTTAAGCGGGCTTGCCAGTACAACAATGAGCAAGAGGTCTATGAGCGACTGGCCAGTATCTACATCCAGTCCGAGAAGCTCAAGGTGAGACACATCGATACATTTAACAAGGACCAAGCTGACCGTAAGCAGGACGCCGATGACCTCTTCGAGGCTATGGTCAAGAAGTTTGGTGCCAAGGCACCCAACGTCTGGCTCAACTATGCCCACTTCTTGCACGTCACCCGCAACGATGCTGCCAGAGCACGCTCCCTTCTCCCCCGAGCCACTCAACAGCTCGACAGCCGACACAGCCAGAACCTCGTCAGCAGATTCGCGGCACTCGAGTTCCGATCTCCCAACGGCGAACCAGAGCGCGGACGAACCATGTTCGAAGGTCTCCTCGCCGCCTGGCCCAAAAAGGGTGACCTCTGGGGTCAACTCCTGGACCTCGAGTCAGGTCTCACCGACTCTGACCCGACAGCCGTCCGAGACGTATTCGAGCGAAGAACAAGAGTCAAGGGCTTGAAGCCACAGCAGGCTGAGAAGTGGTTCAGACGATGGGCTACCTGGGAGGAGAAGCTGGACCCCAAGGGTAAGGACCGGGTCATGGCAAAGGCTCAAGAGTGGGCGGCTGCTTTCAAGGCTAAGAAGGAGGCTGAAGCTGCTGCTGCTGCTGAAGAGGATGAGATGGAGGAGTAAGTCCTGTGGTTTGTTTTCGGATACCATTATACGGGAGTCAAAAGTTTTCAAAGCGTAGAGAATCTGAATAACCAATTGTATGATTAATTTCAACGATCATGCGTACAGAGTAAAAGAGTGAATACGCAATGAATATGTCTTGCTGGTCAGCATGAGTGACGTATATCGTAAGATTCAATACGGGACAGGTGACGGCAGACAAAGATACTTGACTCTTTGAACGTGTGCCGTAATAGGTCAAAACGATTAAATCCTCAGCGCGAGGTATTGCCTCAAAAGACGAAATAACGCCCCGGCAATTGCGAAGCGGTAACTAGGAATGCCTTGTCAGGTGGAGCACGGCAGTGAGCACATAGTGCAGATCTCTTCGTATCCTGGTGGTTTCAGATATGCAAAATAGCAACGTTGCAATATCATTCATCAAATCATCTCATCCTCACAAACAAAGACATTTTTCTTTTCTCACGCACTCATTCAGCCTCATTGATGACATTTCACCGAGCTGCATACATACTGTGACGTCTCATCCAACCAAAGCGCCACTCCCGTTTTTGCCACTTCATCTGGAGGTGAGATGAATCGGACAAGTCGGAAGTTTAACAGAGGATGATCGGCGGGGGCGCCCCGTACATGACGGATGCCACGGCTGGAGAAATACGAGGGGATGATCCTATCGTGTCATTTTATGTATGCATATGCTGAAAATAGATGCCCAATGAGTTGTAAACATGGGGTTTGTTGGGATATATAAAGAGGACGATCCTCACGATACTACACTCAACTCAACAGGACACTCACCGATAACTTGACCATCAACAACAAGACTCACTACGAATATCTATACACCCAGATATATACCTATATCCGTCAAAATGCGTTTCTCCATCGCCCTCGCAACCACATCCCTCCTCGCCCTCACAGAGGCCCGAATCGTCGGCATCAGCGTCCCCAAGACCATCAAGCCAGGCGAGGACTTTGAAGCCATCATCATCAGCGAAAACTACATTCAAAGCGTCTACGACGTTGCCATCGCCTTTGGATACTCTCCTGGAAAGGGTTTCCCTGGTTCTCTTGGTCAGGTTGCTGACTCTTTCTATCTCGGTCCCGGTAAAGCCATATTCTTGCTTCTTGACGTGTATATGTAGCTAACGGTATAATCAGACGAGTCCAACCAGCTTCACAGCTTCAATAAGACTATTAATATCCCTACTGATGCTGTCAAGGGAGAGGGTCTTGTCACTGCCTCTCTCTTCAGCCTGTATGGCGCCGCCAAGGCTCCTACCCTCAGCAACTACAATGTTTCCGTCACCTTTGGAGACAAGACTAGCACTGAGTACAAGGCTAGCAACGAGTACACTCCCAGCCAGTAGAGGGGTGCCGAGATAGGAAAGGGGTTTACATAGCATCTCCAAGGGAGGAGTTGAGTCGTCAGCGACAGCGTACATATCATAGCCTGCATCAACTTGCACATATTAAAGCTATAGAAATGGTTTATGAATAAGTATTATCTCTATCTAAGTAGGGTATCACTCTATGAAAAGACACAAGCGTGAAGATATTCCTAGCCCATCCATGCTCTACTTAACCCTAGGCTTAATCACCTTCATACCGTTGGCGCTCCCCCATACGCTGTCGCTCACTTTGGCTGGAATCTTGCGACCACGAAGCCTCTGGTCAATCAGCCACATGCCAACGACAAACTCTGCTCGTCCAAGAATACCTCGTCCCTTGCGGTCGACGAGATCCCAGACTTCAGCCAACTCGTCTGCCGGCAGACGCGAACGCTTCCAAATCTCGCGAGCTATAACATTAACAACGTACTCTGAAGGGTCGTTATCCATGGCATCCAGGGGAGAGTTTGGATAATCAAGTAGAAGCCCGCGGTTGGAAGCCCATACAGCTTCATATCGCTTCCGTTCACGGGGTGTAATCTCTTCACGCCACTTCTTTCTCGACCCTTCATGATGAGAATGCTTCCCAGAAGAATGGAGCTTGTGCAGAGGCTTCTTCTTGTGACGATCCAAGTCTTCATCTGAAGCCTTCGCTGGCTGGCGCAAAGTCTGCATCATGCGAGGTGACTTTTGTCGTCTAGGCAGTTGGGGAGCGAGGCTACCTCCTGTATTGTGAGGTGTAAGACGAGCTGATGCCAATGAACCTGCCACAATGGCACTTGTAAGAGATTCTAATGGAAGATTTGTAACTGATGAGCTTTGAGGGCGATGACGTCGAACCTCCCGAGAAGGCGAAGATGGTGTACTAGCCGCAGTTCGCCTTTTCGGGGGTAGAGTTGGAGGAGTTAATCGTTCAGGGGACTGAACGGAAGAAGCAGATACAAAGGTGTCATTGGATGAGGCTGAGCCCGGTGTTGACGGTCGATTCTCTACAGGATCGGGTCTTGGACGAGAAAGCCTGGGGGCCAGTTGAGGAGCTGAATGCCTTGGTGTAACAGTTCGCGTCTTCTGGACGAAACTCTGAGACTGTACATTTGGCTTATTCGTTCCTCGAGGCTGCGGCGGCGTAGGCGGGCCTGATTTCTTCGTCTTGACTTTGCGTTTCTGAGGATCTGGCGATGGAGGTGACAGGACTTGAGTTGCTTGGCGGGTTATGATTTTCGGTGGCGTCTTTGGCCTCAACACCGGCTTAGGGGGTCTGGTTGGCTTTGGTGATAGCACCTCTGGAGCTCTTATAGTAGCAACCAAAGGTGGCGGCGTCATAGGGCGAGGCTTCGGTTTTAATTTCGGCTTGGGTTTTGGCTTGGCCGTTGGAGTATCGTCGAGATATGGCACTGGCTCCTCCGGAATACTCTCGGCCGAGTCTCTAGGCGCCCTAACCGGAGATCTCTTTGGAGAGGCGCGCTTCACGGGATCGCCCGTTCGAGCCTGCTCGAACATGGAGATGAGGTTGCCCGTAGGTGGAATAGACCCCGAGTCAACAACATCACCGCTGTGCGACGAGGCGCGCGTTCGAACCTTGGGACTCGGGCTGGCGCTTCGACTAGCCGCCAGCGTAGCCGCGATGAAACTTGCGCTTCTAGCATCCGTCTTCCCAGCAGAACCCGGATGTAGCTGAACCGGACTCGCCCCCAACTGCTTCAACCTCGCAGCAATCGTCGCTCCATTATGTTCAACACCGGTAGCGCTCTCCCCCGTTGACTGCTCGACGAGCGGCTTGACCGGGCTCCGCGGGCGTCCGGCTGACGGGGTCAGGGGGCCATTGCCTCTTCGCGTAGGCGGCGGCGCGGGCTTGTTCTTATTGAAGGCGAGCGTTGCGCCCTGGAGAGCGGTGGCGGCAGCATCGGAGGAGCCTGTTGTTTGGCTTGCGACGGGATTCATCGCCGTGAGGGCGACATTTGATGGGAGGGGGGTTTTTGGTTAGAGGATCACGAGGGCATTCGATGGATGTGTAAGAGAGAGAGCGTCGGAGAGGGCGATGACGTAGGTAGGATAAGAAAGAAAAAGTCGAGATTCGTCGGATGAGGAGTGAGATGCGAGATCTCAATCGCGGGGAAGTTGGAAGAAGGGAAGGTAGAAGTTTTGGAATGAAGCTGGGATAAACGCGGCAGCCACGGAGGAGGAGCTGACATCAAAACCCCGACCTGCCACGACTTGCCCGACTTTCAGGGACCTCGGAGCGACAGTTTCCACTTTGCGTAATGAAGGGACGCTAGAAGTTTTCTAGGTTTAGCGGCCGCTGTAAAAACGCTTCCCCCCCAATTTCCAGGGGTTCCATTCACCCCTGACTATTTTTGGAACCTTTTTTTTTTTTTGGTGGCTGCTTGTCATTCAGAGCTTGAGATTCGCGAAGGTTTGTCTTTTGTTGTTGCCAAGATGCTTTATTAGTGACATCTTTGTATCCATCTTGTGGGACGTAATCACCTGGACGACAAGTCTCAATAAACAATATCGGGTCAAGATTGCTTAAGGGTTCTACTCCACTACCTATGCTCCAAAGGTCATGATGGAGCTGGAGGGGTCATGTCTCATGACGAGGGCGCCACTGAAATGATCAAGACACTACGGAAGTTTTCACTTTCATCTTCAGATATCTTTGAGACGAGACATGATCGACAATGATCTCAATTTGAATGTTCAGGGAAGATATGCATGTAACCTTCGGCAGTCACACTAGCCAAGTGGCAAAGTTCAAGTAAGCACTCAAAACAAAGCTTCTTTCTCATGTATTCATCACCCAACCTTCCATCTCATCTAGCTACTCAATCCGCCCTTGTTCAGATTACACAAGCTCATTTGTACTCCACCTTATCCGGCAACTCATGTACCGCCACGGCATTTGAATCAGGAGCCTCGACAGCTCCCGGTACAGAGGTCTGGATAGATGGCGATTGCTGAAATCCTTGGGGTGACGGCGTCTGGTGGAACCCTTGAGGTGAAGGTGTCTGTTGGAATCCTTGAGGAGGTGGTGTTTGTTGCCATCCTTGATAATGCATTTGTTGTTGCTGGGCCATGACGGGGTACTGCATCTGTTGCTGAGGAGGAGGTTGGACTTGTTGTACGGGCTGTGCCTTGTTCTTGTCTCGTCGGCGGATCAAGAAAATGGCTAGGACAACAAGTGCAATGACTGCAATACCTCCAACCACACCACCGACAATAGCGCCAATGTTGGTTTTGCTGCCGCCACTCTTCTCATCACCACCATCCTCACTGGCATCTTTCTCGCTATCGGATTCGCTCGATGCAGTTGGTCCAACCGTCACAGTCTTGGCCCCCTTAGGTTTTGTAGTCTCCGCATCAGACTCTTTTTCATCCTTCGACTCTTCTGCTGCAGACTCCTGGGTCGATTCGGAAGGTTTTGTCGTCGCGGCCTCGTAAATGGTCACGTCCATGGTTGAAGTAGCAAAGTTGGCTGCTCCGTCGGGAAAGATCATGCTGCTAAAGCCGGCAGCCGAATGGCAGGGATATTTCTTGATGCCATTGGGCATATAGATGGTGAAGCAGAACGGTCGAGTGTCCTGAGTACTAAGACACAATCCATGTTAGCAAGTGCTACAATGTTCTCATCTTGATAAACTCACCAGAACTGAATGTTGGGATCTCGTCGGCAGTTGTCGTCACACTTGTCATCGTCCGTTGCATCAGCCTGCCCTATACATGCCGTCTTGAAATCCTCGATGCCGCAAAAGGCGAGGTTGTACTTGCTGTTTTCCCACATGCATGATGTGCCGGGCGAACAGGTGAAGCTATAGATTGTACTGGGTGTGTAGAATCCGCAGAGAGTATCGGGGGCGACAGTGATGTCGAGTGTCTCCGTCACGGTTCCATCCTCACGTCTGAAGAGACCCTGGAGAGGTCGAAGAGCGCGAATTCTCGCTGGGGCTGTGGGCTCTGGTCCTTGCGGTGGTACATCAGAGGCATTGGTGTTGTCGAAGAGCGTACATGTTGCTACAGCCGCAACGGCAAGCCATCTCATTGAAGAACCCATACTAAAGAATGATGAACAAGAACAATGTAGGATGAAAGAAGGTCAGTTCCAATTCCTCAAAAGAAATTCGCTCTTCAGCTTTGGGAGCGGGCATGCAGCCATACCATCATGACCCATGTCGAATAACTAAGTCTAAAGATGTGCTTAACTAGCTTCAAACGCGGTCGGATCCCCCTTGGTGCAGCGATGTGATGTCGAGGTGGGCTTAGGAACGAATAAGCGCTTAGGTGCTTTGGGAAGGGAATGCCACATTCTCATTTTAAGTGAAAAAGAGGCTTGCTTTTCATGTTGCACTTGTAAAACTTGAGTTGTTGCAATATATCGCGCTGCTGCCTCATCTTGATGGTACGCCAACTGAGGTTAATACTTTCTTGCCTCGATAATTCACCCCTTTAAACTCCTTTGAGCAAACATGCTGGATTCAAGTCTAGACCTTGCTGAAGGAGCAGGGTTGCTTTGAGGCTGCATCAAATTTGAAGCCATCGACAGAGGAACAAGGGTATTGGTTGCTAACACCCTACCCCTGTCTCTCCAGCGTCGATCCTCGCAATTTCCTAATTGAACCGGCCTGATATCCATCCGAACTCAGCCCTGCCAGGCGTGTCGAGGCATGCAACTTTGGTTTCATATAAAGGTCTCGGAGAGCAACATTCTACTGGGGATGGATGTAGATGGTTTCTCATAGTAAGCATCGATTCGAGGTGACCATCGATCAGAGCTCACGCCCACATCATGATTCAGTGCATCACGCAAAACGTACCCGTGATCTCTTCCAGCGGAGTACAACTTGGTAGTTAACTAACAAACTAAGTTACTTGGTCTTCTTCCCGCCATAGTTCTTCAAGGTCCCAAATACCCATAGTGCTCCTCATTGGTCCCTATTATTGAATCACCGAACAGTAATTCTAAACCTAGATCCAAGACCAGATTCACTTTTAACCACTCCAAATTACGCGCCAGATATCCCCACTATTTACCTATCCATACGTGCATTGCCCATCAATACGAATACACAGACCTCCTCGACGAATAGTCATGCGATAGAGATAGCCACATTCGCCAACCTCTTTCAACCTTTGCGACATTTACTCGGACAGTAATCGAAGGGTCGGGTGTAGGATACAACCACTTTCCTTCTCCCTGATTTGTCGTTCCTTCCTTGAAAAAATGGCCGGACAGCACCTCAACCCAACTTAAACTCACATCGGCCTTCCCAGTGTTGGCCAGCGCGTTTGACCAGTTGTGCCATCTGCTATCGACAATGTCATGTCGTAGCACCGGGTTATGCGAGAGGGGGAGAAAGAAGAGGACCATAAGGGGATAAGACTGGCCATTTCCCAGGCTCACATCGAATCCTACCATACCCCGTCTCGCACCCATGAAGGCCTCTGTGTATGGGTCCCATTGTCTTCTTGGGCAGACGTTACATATCGTAGTGGCGTCTGACGTGGATATATAGACCATGAGGGGCTGGTTTGTAGCTGCAAATCCCCGGGAAATGACGTTGATTTGTTCCGGAGGCAGCCATCTCCCGTCCAGCCCAGTCTGGTACAGCTGGTCAGTCTTGACTCTAACGTAGCCGTCTGGTGTCTTCTTGAGAAAAATCCCCCCAGGGGTATATGCCATCGAGTCCGGGATTGCTTCGAAAAAGTTAAAGGGCATGAAAAGCCCTTGTCCCTTGACATCTATGAGTTCCATGTCGTCAAAGATAACGCCCCGATTCGATACGCGCACATCTCCAGAGTTAAGCGTGTAAAGGTAGCCTCCATAAGAAGCGTATGCAAACTCTTCTGGGCTATCCGCGAAAATGCCCCGGCGTCCTTCATCGGTGTCAGTTTTCCAGGCGAAGATGGTCAAGTCATGGACTTGTTGACAGATCTCCTCTTGCAGTCTCAAAAAAGCTTTCGTTCCTTCCCCGTAGAGCATTGGTAGGTTGATATCAAAGATGCCAAAGAGACAATACGCGATATCCTCGGGTCTTGTAGTCTTCCTCCCCGCCGCCCATGACATGCGGTAGACGACCCGGACAGTATTGATATCACGTTGGCCGAGCAGAACGGCTTCGTCGATGCTTGTAATCCTCGAAATCATGTCACTATGCTCGGTTTTCGAGCCGAGAGATTCCCAATATCGATTATAAAACGTAAGAGACGCAGGTGCGATAAGCTCCTGCAGTGTCCACCCGCGAGTGAACCACCTGCAGTTGGCAAAATCGGAGTCGATGGTGGTCTGGCGATAATCGGAGAGGTATGCGTAGCAGCGCTTAGCGCCCTTATACCAGCGAAACATGGAGTTGATGGCCTCAGACAGCTCGGCACTGCTAGACTTGTCGATGCAGCATGTGTCGACCCAAGCGTACTGGTAGCCATGCTTCTTGGCGAGACGGCATGTCTTCTTGATCTTGCCAAATCCCTTCTTGGTTCTTGCGGATCTAAGGTCCTGAAACTCTTGGAACGAGACCTCTTCCTCCTCCCAGGTGTGAGAGAGGATGGCATACTCGACGGTTTCGGGGTTAACGACAGACTCGAGCTTCAGCGTCTCGGTATTGATGAGCCACATGTTGAAAGACTTTGACAGAGTTGATGAGTTACAGACTGCGTTTCGGTGTCGGGGAGTCAGTCGTAAGAAGTCTGTCGATGGTTGCAAGGTGGAAAAAGGTCGATAGATTGAAACCAGGCTGTGAGCAATGAGGCAGATTCCCGTTTATAGCCATGCGGTCAGCCCAACATCCAGCCCAACATTCAGCCCCGCCATCTTGGCTGCCAGGCAGGCGTTTAACTGAATCTATTTGCACATTCATAGTACTCATGCGATTAGGCGGCCTACGAGGTGAACTTGCTTGGTGGCACACAAAATACATACTTTCATATTTCCTCTTGCTTTTACAACCTCATTTTCTCGGCATGAGGCAGAAAACGGCTCTGACGAGGTTCACGACTAGGCGTACCAGATATATGTTGGTCCGGCTATATAAATAAGATAGGGTTGGCATGAAATAATAAAAACTATACAATCTAGTCAGCTCGGTCCCTCTCAAGGCATCCGACATCTCAAGGGATAGGTAGCCTTGGCAAACACAATACCAATATAGTTTTCTTTTGTGACGAAGCTATCCCTTCAACTAACAAGGACCTCCAACGAGGTCACGACGGGGGGGTTCGAGTCAATCAGATTGATGCATGGGAGGGATACTTTCATTATCACTGAGTTTGGCCCGAGAAATAAGTACTTAAGCCATAGTTCCCTCACAGGCGAGGGATTGAAGGGATATGAACCACTGGCTCCCGTATCGCAAGTACGGGGGCCTCCTACTTTTGGGTACCTACATGGTCCAATGGTCTATTAGTCACATCTTTTCTATCATCCAGAACAACAGGACTTATATCTCGTTCTCTACGCTTACTGTCAATTGCAGACCATATTTCCGGAAACTCATTGTGAGTGCGTCAGGCTGTGAAGAAATATCCCAATCTAAACGTCCTTTCAGACGGCTGCTTTCTCGTTGCCGCAATGAGCCAGCACAAGTCCAAGAACAGATTCAAGCATATGCTACCTCGCAGCTTCATTGAACATCACTACCTGCGTCCTCACATCTTATCCTCAATCTAAACAAGATTACCGTCGTACAAATCCTACCGAGAACCCATCCTCCCTCCTCAGCCTCACCTCATACTCGCCAACACGCTTCTCAATACCATCAGGTTCATCCAGACCCTTGCTGGCCTGCAACCTCATCTCTTCATCAACTTCCATACAAACAGGTAAAAGAGGATCATCCTTCCATGGTCTCACGCCAATCCTCGCCGTCCGTATAATCTCGACAACAAGATATACCATGGAAGCAACCACCATGACCGCCGGATATACGATCCACTCCCACCTCACCACAATAACAACTTGATCCGTGATGGCTGTACCCCAGTACCTTTCGTCCATTGGTGGGTCAGTGCCGTTGATCCGCACGGCATTTGTCAGACTGCTTGCGAGACGGTCCATCCAGCCGTCTATGTCATCGAAGGCTTCAGACAAGCTAAGAGTAAATTCCGTCTGCCTTGTTCCGTAGGGACCAAGCTCGTCTCTAAATGCCTTTATATGATCAAGTGTCAGCAAATCCACTGTATATTGGTCGCCCGTGGCCGTGCCCATCGAAGATGGTATGTTCGTGAACGTGACATTGCGTTCACGCTCTGGTTCGTTATCAATTAAGACTTCGCTCCATGTTTCCGTGATCCTGTCTCTTAACTCGCCCATTTTGACCCGGATTTCCCGTGCCTGAACGCAATACCACGACGCACACTCGGCGGCAATACAGTCGTTAATCGTCACCTCCGGCGGTACCATCCGCCTGCTTTTCGGGACACCGATGGCACCAAAAGCGGCAATTACATTCGACGCATCCCGCCTTGGTATGTCTGAGTATGAGTTGAAGACGCGTCCAGAACTTGGGCCGCTAATGAAATACGGGCCGTAAATAGAGGGGTCTAGAGGGTAGCATACATCTCTTTCTAGTTTTGTGCCGTTGGGTATCTCCAGCACGCACCCAGATTCGTTCACCCGGCTGAAGCGGAGATCATCGGTGACATTCAGACAAGTCCCACAAACGCCGATTGTCGGAATGATAGGCCATGTACAGTTCCCGGTCGGGCATTGCACTTGTGGTACGCCGATGCTGGGTGCCACAAATCCAGTGTAGGTGGCAATCTTGGTAGCTTGTACTGAGCGTCCGACAGCTTGTCAGTACCTGTATGCAAATGCAGCAAGGAAGCAAGAGTTCTGAGAGAAGGCTAAGTTGATTTGACTATTGTAACTGACTCACTGTAATCCCCATCAGATCCTCCATCTTTCAGCCACATCGTGCGAGCAACCTGTCCGGTAGCCGTTGGGGAACGAAGCGCGACCTGGTCAGTCCGCAAAGTCACAAGCTGTTGTGAAAATAGACCGAACGCTTGAGATAGGATTGAGAGTGCCGCGCCAAAGCAGGCCACATGGCTAGAATCCCATGTTATCTTCTGCAACTCCAATCAAGAATGCCTAGACAGGACACTTACCTTCCCCTAAACCGGTAGAGAAGTCGAACACCCCCCCAGCTCCCTTTCGAAGCCTCATCCAGCAATGCATAGTCTTTGAGAGGGAAGTAGTCCGTCTCACGGCGGCTCGAGAATCGGTTCCACTTGGCCTGGGCGAGAAGGCTGCCCACTGTACACGTCAACGATGTGCGGCATATGGTAGACAATGTAGCGATTAGGGCGTTGAGTGTTAAGGTCTGACTTGGCCAGCTGTCTTGCGGTTTGCCGTTGTAGCGTGCAAGCACTCCGACTTGCACCGTGAGACTAGCCAAGGAAAGTAGACAGCAGAGTATTTCCAGAATCCACCAGCTAAGCACCGACGTTGGTTTTGGGAGGTTCGCAGTTGTCGGTAGTGCGTTTTTAATAGCGGGTTGCGTATTCTTTCGCCCCTGCTTAGGTTCTTCGAGAGAATCGTCCGCGAGGAGCCGGACGCGTTGAGTGTCCATTTTATCGGCAGCTCGAGCATCTGCATCTGATAAGCATGATGTAGGATATTCAGGACAACCTTATTTGTAGTAACCCTGTATATCGACTTCATTAGAACGCAGTGAAGGCTCTGTGGCCGACTGAGGTAGTGACACTGGTTGATAGCTGTTCGCACGAGACATCGTTGTGATCAAACTGCCCATATGAAGCTTGAGCTAGTCAAGGACCAGAAGAGCCGAAAGCGTCCCTTAAAAGACTTGGTCATTACGACGCAGCCAAATGCAAGACGCGTTGCCCAGTGTGCGTGGTCGATCCGCGGTTGCACAACGAGGCGTGCTTCCCGTGGCTTGGTAACGAGCTGGTGAAACCTCTGAATTGCTCAGCCTGTATGCAAGGAATACAGATTCGGTTAGCCTTGATCTGCGTTGTGCAAAAGAAGACGAGGCGAGGTCGCTCTGTTGTTATAAGTTGTGATAGGGGCGTGCAATGTGCAAACCAAAGCACGCATCGATCTCGGAGATGGACTCAATTTTTCACTATGACATTTTTCTAGTTCTTTCCCGAATCCTCCTTCAGTGATACAATACGGTTCAGCACAATCTTGTCGTCTGTGCTGTCCGAGTCTATAGCCTGCAAGCACGTTAGTTGTGTTACTTTCACCAGGGCAATAAGTACTCACAAAGTAAGCAACACGCATGGCCTGGAATCGGACCGTTTCCGGTCCGCTATCTTCACTCGTTTCACCGGCGGTAACGGGCCAGGGAGCCTTCTGGCGAACCTCGTTGAATCCCTCTTCGATCAAAGCATCAGTGTAGACGACCTCGCTGTTGGGGTTGATGTCGTTCAGGAAGCCACCCTCAACGCTTGTTGGATCCTCCGACTTGAAGAGAGGGCTGTGCACTCGAACCTCCAGCTTGATGGAGCCATCAGGCACCCACTGAATGTATGTCTTGGGCTTGCTCTCCTTGTCGAACACAGCCTTGATGCTGGTAACCTTGCCCGACTCGTCCTTCTCAAAGGATGTGGCCTTGATCGGGTGGGGAGCGTTGAGGAGACCGACAGTCTTGCCAGGGGCCAATCGGAAGTAGCCCTTGATATCCTCCTCACGGAAATCGGATCGGTCGATGTAGACAGTCTTTGTTAGGCGAACCTTGTGGTTGCCGAACTTGGGGTCCTTGGGGGAGTAAGGAACATCGAGCTCCTGGGTCTCCTCAAGGTCTTCAATGGTGACAGCGACAGGGTCCAGGACGAGCATCAGACGAGGCACCGTGTTTTCAAGGTAACGTCGAACACTCTGTTCAAATCGGGTGATCTGGATGAGGGTCTTGGCAGTGGTAACACCAAGCTCGTTGACGAACGACAAGAGGGCACCAGGGGGAATGCCTCTACGTCGAATGGCAATCAAAGTGTAGAGACGAGGGTCATCCCAGCCTCGGACAATGCCGCCCTCGACCAGCTTCTTCAGTGCTCGCTTGCTCATGATTGTTCCGCTAACGTTAAGTCGGCCTATAAGATTCCATGTTAGAGTAACCCACCAACTCAGCTATAGTTCGCCTTACCAAACTCGCGCTGCATAGGCTCATACACCTCAAGTGTCTTGTTCAACCACTCGTAGCTCTCTCGGGACAGAATGAACTCTGTAGTGCAGAGACTGTGGGTAATGCCCTCGAAACTGTCGCAAAGGCAGTGTGTGAAGTCATAGGTAGGGAAGATCTTCCACTCGGGAGCTCGGTGGTGAGGCTTCTGCTTCTTGGGTATCCGGTACGCGGCAAGATCCCACATCTGGGGGTTTCCACTGGTGATGTCCTGCTTCATGCGGAGGAACGCGGCCATGGGCTCGTATTTGCCGTCATGCATGTCCTGGAACTTCTGAAGGTTCGTCTCGACGTCCTGCTCGGCATGCTTGCATCGGTATCGAGGGCCCTCCTTGCCATCCTTTCCTCCACGCTGGAGCTTAATCTCAGCCTCGTTGCAGTGGCACACGTAAGCCTTATCCTTCTTGATGAGCTCCTTGGCGAGGTCGAACAGCTTCTGGAAGTTGTCGCTCGAGTAGGTGATGTCGGCGGGGGTGAAGCCTTGCAAAATTCGCATTAGATTCGGGCTTCAACCAGCTGACACCAGAGACTCACCCAGCCACTTGATAATCTTCAGGATCCATTCAAAGTAGACTTCCTCCTCTTCGTCGGGGTTCGTGTCGTCGTATCTTGGCCTTCGTCAATCGTAGCTCTCACCCTTCGACACCTATAACGTACCTAAGAATCTACCAGCTATTAGTATCATGTTTCAGCTACAGATCAGGGTTGTTTGAGCTTACCGTCTTGCCGCCATGGAAGCGCGCAAAGCCAAAGTCGATGGCAATGGCCTTGGCATGTCCCAGATGAAGATATCCGTTCGGCTCGGGAGGGAATCGGGTAACGACAGGCTTGACAGGTCGCTCCTTGTAGACTTCGGAAAGGAAGCCCTGCTTGAACATGGCATCAGGATCCAGCTGGGTGGGCTCCGGAGCCTTGGGCTTGGGGGCGGCGGCGGGCTTAGGATCCTTCGCCTTCTGCTCTCGCGCAGCCTGGGCAGCTGCCTTCTTGGCCCGCTTCTGAGTGCGCTTCTTCAGCTCATTCCTCGTGACCTGCTCTCCCGTCACCTCGTCAAGGACCAGCTTGACAGTGCCCTCGGTCACTTCAGCGACGGGGTCCGACATGATGAGAATGGGCTTCGAGGTCGATCGATCGGTATTTCTATCGTCGTCTGCTCTCGCAGTGTCGGTACTCGTGGAGGTAGCTCAAGTTTGTTCGATCTTTGAAGTCGTGGTGGGGTTGTTTTCTAGCGGTGGAAACTTATCATCGGAAGATGCTTGGTGGGGGAGGGGCAATGGGCACAGTCATACGCCGCAATTGGATGGGATTGACTCATACAGATAAGCGATAAGCAAGACAGCGGTGCCTGAGGTACAGCAAGCTGAGAATGCGTTGTTGATGTAACTCCAATATGTGCCTAAAATTGAAATGGAATTTATTCCGGTATCCAATTATACGACCGTTGAATCCTGTTGGTTGTAGAAGATGTGTGATCCAGTCCGCTGCGTAACTAGGTGGTGATCCGATCTCAAGCTGGCGGATAGATTTCTTAGCCACTGAGTGAAAGTTCCTACCTAGTCTAGTGTGAATCTCGCCCAAGGAATTCTCAGGACTTCAACGGGCTTAACATCATAGGGATTCCAGCCGGATATTGAAACCCTGGCAGTGTCTGATTGGTGGCGGAAACATTGAGATGTCACGAACAACAGACCTTCCTCTCCAGGTCAAAAGTAAAATATTATTCCATAATTATACCCATGCCAAAAGCCAAGTCCGGGTCCATACTTAGGGGGTTGCATAATTAAATTTTAAGAACGTGAAGCGGTTTTGCATGGTTGATAGTTGGATGAGTATCTACTTACCCTACGCCGAGGGCCCGAACGTATTTGAACCCAGATATGAACTTGGAACATCACATAATGTTTTTAGACATCATAAGAAGGCCGGACTTATTTTTGACTGCCGGAAAACGACCAAGCGGGACTGTCAACTAGTTCTTCATGTCATTGACGCCTCTTGACATTGTCGACCCACAAGATAGACCGTCACCGGAGCGGAGTTCTTGTCGTCTTCGCCTAGAGTCCAGTATATAACTGTTCGTCAGGACTGAGAATGGTTCAAAGATTTCGAATTCGAATGCTCACGATCCTGAGTTAAAGTCTCATAATGTCTACTACTACGACAGCCGTGGAGCTCTGTGAGCCTATAGAACGGACTTCTCGTGGTCCATATATGGCCGACACCAAGCACGAGGCAGACTCATCAACAGATGAGATCCTAAAAGCCTCCCGACTGGCCGATTCTACTGTCCCAGATGGCGGATACGGCTGGGTAATTGTTGGCAGCGGTGCCGTGATGCTCTGGTGGGCTCTCGGAACGACATATGCATGGGGAGTGATGCAGAGGGCGCTCGTCGAGGATGGCTTATCAACGCCCGCAACGCTCTCGTTTATCGGGTCGCTGGATGCAGCTCTTATGTCGGCCCTCGCGATTATAAACTCGAGGTTGATGCGGGCGATCGGGATGCGAAATACGGCAGTGCTTGGGGTGGTCGTGATGGGTGGGAGTGAGATTCTGAGCTCATTCGCCGTCAAGAACCTGGGTGCTCTATTCTTTACCTCTGGGGTGTTGATGGGCACTGGTGTCAGGTAAGTTGATATGACCCCCCTTTCTCATGGAATACGATCTAACAGAAGTTTAGTTTGTGTTCAGTGGTCAGTGTTATATCTACTCAAGGAGGGTGACACTAAGTTAACATGCGTCAACAGGTTGCCTTTGCAGTTATTGCGCAATGGTTCAGCACCAAGCGTGGTCTTGCCAATGGCCTCATGTTTGCCGGCGCGGGATTTGGAGGTGCCACGTTGAGTTTTGCAGTCGATGCTCTTATCCAGAAGCTCAACATCTCATGGGCGTATCGGATTCTCGGTCTCCTTACTCTGGCCACCGGCCTCCCGGCGGCTTGGGCTATCAGAGAGCGAGCCCCGACTCATACTCCAGGATTCATTGAATGGTGAGCGACAAGAAGGACTTGCAATGTTTGCCAGATATGATTTGCTGACATATCCAGGCAATTATTCAAGTCATTCACCTTTGATCTGGTATTCTTAGCCAGCGCGGTGGGAACGTTCCCGTTGTTTGTGCCACCCTTCTTTCTTCCATTGTACACAAAGTCACTCGGGTTCTCGTCGACCACCGGAGCAGGCTTGGTGGCGGGTTTCAATCTTGCG
The DNA here is from genome assembly GCA_013363205.1 of Fusarium tuaranense. Lineage (NCBI taxonomy): Eukaryota > Fungi > Ascomycota > Sordariomycetes > Hypocreales > Nectriaceae > Fusarium > Fusarium tuaranense. The sequence continues at coordinate 9,569 of JABEEN010000839.1, read as the reverse complement.
TCGGCCTTTGGGCGGATAGCCTGTGGACTGGCTTGCGATAAGCTGGGATCCCTTAATACACTGTTCCTTTCGCTCATCCTGGCGGCGATTAGCATGTTGGCGATATGGCCCGCATCAACGACACTGGCGCCCATGATAGCCTTCGTCTTGATCAACGGAGTGTCGAACGGCGGATTCTTTTCCACAATGCCGACCGTGGTGGGTAACGTTTTTGGCAGCGCACGGGTCGCCATGGCCATGAGCATGATCCTCACGGGTTGGGCTGGCGGATATTTGATGGTAAGTTGGGTCGGGGCGGACGAAATGAATGACGAGAGATCCAGCTGACGCTCGTCATCGCAGGGTGCGCCCATCGCAGGTTACCTCCTCGAGGCGTATGGAGGTGCCGACGCTGGGCTGCAAGCATACCGTCCAGCCATGTTTTACGCGGGATCTCTGGCTCTTGCTTCCGCGGGGATGGTTGCAACGGTTCGATTGCGCAAGAACAGGTCGCCTTGGGCCAGACTCTGAAAAGATGGCTGCTTGCGTGAGAACAAGTGTCTCCATGGTGTATTGCGTGTGACGGATGGGATGCGAGTGATGGTGGTTGTCGAAAAAAACGGTGGTTATGACGAAGGAGAGACAGGGTGGGGGTCACCCGCGATGCGTTTGGACGAGACTTGAGATGAGCCAAAGATTTCAATGGCTTTACGTATCCTTTACAAGGAATATGAATGGTCGAGACTCTGCGTGAAATAGACTCCAAGGCAAAGCCCCCATTTCCGACATCCGAACCCCCCGTCGAAGCGTGGGATTCCTCAATCAGCAGCACAATCGTCATCCCCAATGTCAATGTCGTGATATGCCTGGCAGGTGTTGCAAGCAGTTCCGGTGGAGTATCAGCCCACATAGCGCCCGCTGGCAGTGGCTGGTGCTCACCTGGGGTGCTCATACTCCCCGAGAAAAGCCTGTGGCACAAACCCACCTTGGCCGGCGACCCGGTCTCGCGGAGGGAGAGCTAGTCGTCAACGGCCCCTCGGCAGCCTTAGGCCACCCTGAGCCCTCGCACGCCATCGGCTGCTCGCCATGGGCAATTGGCAACATCACTAAAGACCTCGCGAGGTCCTCCCGACAAGCGACTCTTGAGCGTCAATCGTATCGCCATGGGCTGCCGAGTTTGTCGCGCGAGAAAGGTGTGTTTTCCCTGCCCTCCTGGTCGAGTCCGACTGCCGAGATGTCATGTTCTGACTTATCTGTGTGTACTTGGGTGTAGGTCAAATGCGACGGGCGACCCAACGGGTGCCGCAATTGCGAGCGCCTCCAGCTTGAATGTGTCGACGATGACGGATCCAAGTCTGGCCGTCGTTCAGTTCCCGTTTCTCTGCGAAAGATCCGGACATACCGGTCCTGCACCAGCTGTCGCGTCTCCAAGACAAAATGCGACGGCGACCGCCCGAGATGCTCGCGATGTTGCGCGAGGGACCTCGAGTGCCAGTACGACGGCGGCTCGGCTCCTCGCTGGGCTCGCCACCTGAGCAAGGCTCCCACCTCGGCTTCGACCGAGGAGGATTTGAACTCTTCTCATGATGCTTCGTCTATCGCTGGAGAAAGTACCACGTCGCGAAGTTTGATCCAGTCCCGAGAGACCGACGACGCGCCATCCAAATCGCAAAGATCCATCACCCGCGAAACGAGCAATGCCGTCCCCCCGATTGATTTTTCCGACGACACCGAATTATCTATTCATTCATGGTAAATATTTTAAACGGTCTACCCATGGAGTTAGTATATATATGTCTAACATTTATAGGCTCGTGTCACCGGATCTTCCGTCCGGAAACAATATCCGTACCGTAGTTGACCACTACTTCGCAAACATCCACCCCCTCCGATGCTTTGCCTTTGTACATAGGCCATCTTTCACTCGGCAACTCGATAAAGGGCTTGAAAATGATGACGAAAAGGCCTTGCTATATACTATTTGCGCACAAGGAGCCAAGTATGACCTCTCCCACCCTACCCTCGGACGCATTACTGATAACCTAGATTCTATGCTTTAAGCCTCGAAGTAGAAGATCAGGATGCCAAGGCGAGCCTGATCCGCGCCGCAGGGAACCTTTGGGCACAGAAAGCTGAGCTTCTGGTCCTTACTAACTTTGGCAAGATTTCCATTCAAAGGCTCATGGTTCGTCTCACCGGAACCTCGCTTCAAGCAATAAACTGACATATGCTTCCATCAGACATGTGTTCTACTCTACGACTTTCATTTCCGCTTAGGAGAATACACACAAGCTCTCATGCTCAGTGGTCTCGCCGTCCGAATGGCCCACGCCTTGCAGCTCAACGTTGAATACTCCCCTGACATTCTCTGCGCCGAAGCAAACGAATCAGCCCCGCCGGCTGTCGAAAAGGAAAGCCGCAGGAGGCTCATGTGGGCTTGTTACATCTTGGATGCCTGGACGGGTAGCGGCGTTGACCAGTTGACCCTGCTCCGGGAAGCAGATATCAAGATCCAGTTGCCGTGCAATGAACGTAATTTCAGGCTCCGGATTCCTTGTGTAACCGAAACCCTTGGCGTGGGACACGTTTTACAGTTTCTGCCTCCTGCCATTGTCCCACGAAGGCCAGCTGCCAACATGGGTATCATGGCTTACTACATCCGAATTGTCACGCTGTGGAAGCGGGTTGTCAGGTTTGTTTGAATCTTTGAACTTCCGGGAAGAGATTTCAGATTTCTAACCCTTGCCACAGATATGTCAAGCACTTGAATACGAGCCCGCCTCCCTGGCTTCCTGAATCCGACTTTGCTGCTCTTGATGCCGACCTGAGGTCATGGGGTCGGCATCTCCCCGAGTTCATCTCATACTCCACCGATACCATCTACGCCCGTCTAGAGTCGGATCAGCTCGGTTCACTTGTCCTACTTCATTGCACATACCACCATAATCTACTAGACCTGTACAGAATATCTATGCCGGATCTGTTCAAGTTGATAAAACCCTTCTACTTTCCGCCCAACCAGCAGGAGTTTCTACAGTCCTTGCAAGCCGACTGCTTTTACCACGCTCAGCAGATTGCGAGCATTCTTTCCGAAGCTGTTCGCCATGGAGCACGTTATTTGGCCGACAGTCTGCTTCCCTGCTTTGCGTATGACAGCAGTCGAGTGATGCTCTACTATATCGCTCGGTTACTCGATCTCAGCAGACCAGATGCCGAGACCATTGTTGCAGATGCCATTAACGCTGTTGAAAGCAATAGCAAGATCCTGAGGACTATGGCTGCTTTGTTTCCCCTGGCTGATTCCCTGGTAAGTGAAATCGCTTCAGAATAGTAATATGGAACTCGCTAACCCAAGACATAGGCCACTACGACGGAGAGATGGCTGGCCAAGATTCGCAAGAGCTTCGCGCAAGATGAGCATATGAGTGACATGCCTCGACAAGACGATCAGGATAGGTGAGTTTTAAGAGCTATGGTTCTGATATAATTGCTAACCTGGCGGTTTAGATCACCTGTGCTTCCTGAAAGCTCCTCTCAGAGCAGCCCTGACGATACCCTCGGAGCGCTCGGGCTAACTCGCTTAGCCCGTGGTGAGGTTCGGGACACTAAACATGCAGACGACCCCTGGCATAGGGGCAGTGGAAGTGTCAGTCCAACCATGAGCAGGGCCGGACTTGGAAGCAATTCGGGGTCTGCCTCGGGTCGGCGACCAGCCAGCCAGCTCGAGGAGACGCCAGCGCGATCAAAACTCCAACATGAACAGCCGGTGGCTTTGAGAACACCACCAGGAACATTGACCTCGCACATGGACAACCAAGCAGTTGACCTGAGCGACCTGCAGAACTACTTGTCCTGGGACATGTATGGCATCATGGAAATGAGCGAAGCGGGCCTGAAGGCTGGCATTGAAGGCAACGCCCTACCATCCTGGACAGGCGCGATGTAACCCGGAAGCCACTTTTCGAAGAAAGATATGAGATCGCTCAGAAAACCGAGTCATCGGACAGCCATTTCGGTGCTTGGCAAGCGATTTTGTCATCTCAGATGAGAGTTACACCCCGCTCACGATGCGCTCCGGGCCGTCGGCTCGGACCATCGCTCGCTGACAAAGTCACACAACACAACTGTCACGCGATGAACGGCGCCGGGCTAGGTCGTCTCAATGATGGATGCCTAGGTACTCTCCATCGTGCTCTGGGCTGTCGTATTGGGATTTGTGTGTCAATTCCCTCGGATTCGTGGCATATGCCACACAGGCTCCTTCGACACTATGCGTACGTTACTGGTGATCACCCTGGACGTTGGTAGAGTATTCATTGGATCACTGTAGAGGTCCAATTATCTTCGCAGATTTTGCATGACGGTTGGCCTGGAGAATAGGAACCCTTCTTCACACCCAAGATGGAAGTCGGGCTGCCAGCGACAGGGGCCGATGTATTGGACAGGATGGCAGAACGAGCCGAAGGAACTGCGAGAGCCCCCACAAAGCCGGCCGAGTCTCAAACGCAAAACAGGCTGTTGTTTTGACAAAGCTGTATCCCAATCCTCGCCCCATACTCAAAGTTGGACAAGGCCCAGGAATGTGGATGACAACTACGACGCCCGGCTGAAAGATCGTGGCTTTATCCAAGCGAGGATGAGATCACCTAGTTCTTACATGTCTTCCCAAGGCGTGCGAGGAGCTTGTGATTGCGGATCGAGGAATCAGTGCTATGGTGCAATAGGTGTGGAGGGTCCTGGGCTGGCTGATGATACGCGGTGCTATTCCCAAGTGAGAAACCCAACCACCTCAAATTCTGTCGTCAACCGGAACGGCCACTTATATGCCAGCACGTGTTGACCGCGTTTTCTCTACTGGGATGCTCCGACCCTCAATTGATGGGGCCTTTTGATGTGGCCTGGAAGAAGATTTGGGCAAGATGTGCAACTTGGCAGATGCCCCAAGTATATCACTGTGAGGCGATTGAAGATGGCGGGCCTCGTTGGAGGCGTGACAGAAAGAGACGGAAGGTTTGTGGCTTGGAGATATTGGGAGGCGGCGCAAAGGGTTCACCGATGAGTGAGTTTGAGATGGTGAGATGGGAGATGAAAGAGTATCGGGCCTAAATAAATCGGCGCGAGGAGACTGTCAATCAGGTAGCGCATGAAAAGACAACGATGATGGCGTTATGACAAGAACCTGTATCGCATTGTCAATGCGATCTGATGCATTCCCATGATCCAACGAACGAACCAAGGCCAGAAGTTGAGGGGCAGTAGAGATCCATGGATGGATGGATGGATTGGTTGTCGTGTTGCATTGTTTACATGCATGTTCCACGCGAGTGTGCGAGATAGAGGCAACCGACATATGTCGGGTGCAACGGCCAACAGGTCACCTGCAGCAGTGATGGAGGTCAATCGCCGCCAATTGGATGTTTTGAAGCAGCCATTGTTTACATGGATGGATGCAAAGCTCAGAGAAGCAACAAGGATGGATACCCGGTAGTTGAGGTGCGCAACATAGACTCTAACCGTAGCCGCGGCAGGGTAAAAAAACAAGCTCTGGTTGCGGAGTTTAATGCCTCCATCTGTGATCCAGACAAACATGATCCGGTTTGTTTTTATACTGCTTCCGGGCAATTGATTCGCTCGATACCAACGCCGGTCTGGTTCGCTTCTGCACATGCAAGTCAGAGAAGACGCAAGGAGCTAGGCGCTAAGGTACATGCACTGCACAGTAGTCAAGGCCAAGGTCCTCTGCGGGTTCATGACCCTTTCTGTAGCCCAGTCGAGATATGGTTTCTGCAGGAGGCGAGCGATGTAAGGCCGCAAAACAAGGAAGATGGAGGCCGATCGTGGAGGAGCATGGGGCACGACAGCTTGTTATATGCTACGAGGCTATAGTCGTTCGATCTTAACTTGACAAAGTGGAATGCTATCCTTGAAAGGCCATCAATTCCCGGTTCACTCGAGATGGGCGGGCCATCGGTTGCCCTTGGAAGTGAGGACGGAAAGCAGCGCCAGACCAATGACGGGCGTTAGCGGACCAAGCTCTGGAACAGCGGTTGATCAGTAGCGCTTCGGAGCAAGCTTTCAGTGGGCTCACAGTGGGCAGCACCCCTGCCAAAAGCGTGCGACAGCGGGGTAGCGGCGCTGAAACACGGACCCGTGGACCGCCCCGAAATAGCCCGCCAATGGCTGGAAGTATCTCGGGTCGGTGTTGCCATGGCAACTTGCTGCCCTCATCCCGGTTCCCACTGCCCGTGAATACTTCGCTACAATTCACTCTACTCTCCCACTCCGAACGCACACTCTTGTCTCAGCCATTTCTCGTCTCTCTTTCAACTCCAACCCTTCCTTCAGAAATCCGCAACGGCGGTGCATGGCTATCGACCGCTCATTGCGCATAGGATGCTATTCCCGCCTCAACGATTTCGCAACTGCTCGATGACCAACTGGGAGAGAAAGTAAACAACCGTACTAGGGACACGACTGCACTACACCGAGACGACGATATACGTTATACCTCCCCTTTCTTGATATCACACACCTCTCACGCCTTCATCACCGACTTTCTTCTCCTCACCGGCTTCATAACATTGTTATCGCACACTCCTTTCTCGCACAACGGTCCACACATCTGAACACAATGGTGGACACCAGCTATCTGGCCCAGCAGGTCAACAACAGCATTGGCCAGCTGCACGGTCTCTTTGATGAGATCGGTGTTCCTGATCATGAGCGTGAAGCTCGCGAGTCCGAGGTACGTTTGATTCACGGCCAGGAGGCGACCGGCTCGCTAACTTGAGTGCAGCTCTTCTCGGCTCTATCCGAGGCCCTCAACAGCCAGGTCCGACTCGTCACTTCTGAGAAGAAGGAGATGATCGATGAGGCAAAGAGGATCATTACTATTATCCGCCAGATGGAGTCTTCTCTCGACGACTCGAAACGTCGCCGTGACTATGAAGAGGACGATGACCTGGCCATCACTTACCCCTTGATGCGATGCTTGCAAGTGCTCAAGGAGAAGCATATTCAGATTAGCCGACTCCACAAGGAGCGGTTCGAGCAAGTCAAGAGTGAGTTTCCATCACAATTTCCCCCTTACCATATTTCGCTAACCATTTGCAGAGCTCGTCCAAGCTCTCGAGTCTTACTCGTCTCACCTTGAGCCCACATTCGTCCAGATCGCACTCCCTCCCACAGGACCGAACCAATCCATCCCCCCGAGCTTTGATCTTTCCCCTTCCTACGTCGACAAGCTCGACAGCGAGTTTACGCGAGTATATGAGGAGTATTCTCGTCGCATAGCCACCGTTCAAGCCCTTGCCGACCAGATCATTGGACTTTGGGCCGAGCTCGGCGTCCCCCAAGCGCAACAGGACGGCGCCATCGTCAAGTATTACAGGGATGCGCCCGAGCAGCTTGGCCTGCACGAGGAGGATATTGGGAGACTGCGCACCAAGCGCGACAGACTCTCGGAGGAGAAGAAGAACCGAGAGAGGAAGCTGAAGGAGCTTCGATCTGCTGTTGAAGCACTCTGGATCAAGCTTGGCGTTGATGAGAGTGAGACCAAGCCTTTCCTAAACTCGAACCGTGGCTGCGGTGTCAGGCAGATCAACGAGTTTGAGGATGAGCTGGCAAGGTTGAACGAACTGAAGCGCCAGAACCTCCATCTCTTTGTTGAAGACACTCGCATCAAGCTTCAAGAGCTGTGGGATGCATTGTACTTCTGCGAAGATGAGATGCTCGAGTTCACACCGGCCTTTTCCGATGTCTATAGTGATGCTCTTCTGGAGGCCCATGAGCGTGAGGTCGCCCGTCTTGAAGCTCTCAAGGAGGAGCGCGCACCTACACTTTCTCTGGTTGACAGGCACAAGAGTTTGATCAAGGAACGAGATGACCTCGCGACGTCAAGCCAGGACGCGTCCCGGTTGATGGCTCGAGGCCAGAAGGGCGAGAAGAGAGATCCCGGCAAGCTGCTTCGCGAGGAGAAGATGCGCAAGCGCATTGCCAAGGAGCTACCCAAGGTCACGGCTGATTTGCGCAAGATGCTCGCCAGGTGGGAGGATGAGTATGGACGACCATTCCTTGTGTTTGGTGAGAGATACTTGGATGAGTTGGAGGCTGCCGACGGGTCAAGGAAGACCAACATCCCACCAAACCGCTCCAAGACACCATCCGGACATCCTCCCTCAGCCATCAAGGCACCCAAGTCGGTTCCTGCGCGTGCTCCCCCCAAGTCTATTCCTCCTAGGTCCATGACCAAGACTCCCACAGCTGGTGCTACTGCCACCAAGCGCCCTCAAGCCCCTGCATCCTCTAGCATCAAGGGTAGCCCTTTACGGAGCCCTTCCCGAATCCCTGCACGTGTCCCTCTCTCCAACTTGAAGCATGGAAACAACTCTCCTGAGCGACCCCGGCCAGAGTCGAGAGCCGATTCTTTCCGACAAGCTCCTCCATTGATGAGAGCTCCTCCTCCCAAGATGCGAGACCTTGTGCCTCTACCTGAGTTTGAGGCCCCCGCGAACCCTTACAAATCAGTTGGCCTAGCATCAAGCATCGTTCGACATGTTGAGCCTGAAGATGTTTACGATGACCGGCCGCGAACAGAGCGTTCCAACTCTGGTCAGTCCCAGTACAGCCAGTCTCAATACAGCCACCCCAGCTACAGCGAGAGTCATCCCAGCTATAGCGAGGATAGTTATGACGAGCGATTTTCCACCATTCGATCACAGACATACCGTCAACCTGTTCAACCACCACGACAAATTTCTGGCAACTCGATGGCCTCGACAAACATTTCAGGGTCTGAGAACTGGGAGACGTATGACGATAACAGCGAGCCTGAACCAGACGCATCTGATGCCTACTATGCCAAGCTACGGGCAGCTCACAGCAAGCGATTCACACCCGAGCAAGGTCATCGACCAGGAAGCAGTCAATCCAAGCGCATCCGAGGAATCCCTCCATCGGCATCGTATGGCGGCCCGGTGATGATTGACCAGGATGGTAACCGCATCATCTCTGGAAGTGAGTGGACTGATGAAGACGCCTACTGAGCGTCATGATATGAGTCGGTTTCTCACCGACAATCCAATCTTGCAAAACGAATGATGCAGAAGAATGGCGTCACGATTCTAGACGATCGATGATGGATTCACGCAAGCTTTTCATGATGATGCGGGCATCTCGCGACGGCCTTGGGTGAGCTTAAAAAGAGCACCACGAGGACAAAACAAATCAAGCCTGTCTTGTTGTGGCGTTGGCGCATAAAAAGGACATTTCGCCTGCGACTGCGACTATTCCAGCCAGTCAAGACAGGCGTCTTATCATCTCTCCTTTGGACATGTTTGCTCAATACCTCTTTTCCGTTCTGACTTTTTATTCTCTTCTAACTGTTCATGTTACATTTCGTCGGGCCCGACGCCAGGTTCTGTATTCTTTTTTTTTTTTTTCTCTCTTTCTCGAGAGCCTGTCTTTTTTTGCAGCCTCCCCGCTACGAGAGCGAGGCTTTGCTGATAGGAATACTCGGTTGTGTGCCCCAGGTTAATGAGGGATGTGCATCGAAAGGGGGTGAGGGCTATGAAGGGTAGGGTAGGGCAGGG